>CAIGRN010183615.1:0-10960 GCA_903798345.1 Fraxinus anomala | reverse complement strand
CCCCCCCCCCCGCCCCCCCCCAACCCAAACTTCATAAAGCATCTTCAACAAATGCCATTATCCGTGTATTCTTTTTACAGTACAATTAAAATCATGAATTTATAATTGTATAATTCAGGTATGCATGAATTGTTCATTCATGAGATTGTTAAAATACCGCTGTTGTACGTTTATCTGGGTAGAATTAAAAAATACAAATTACATTGGCTGTTGCATCTGAAAAATGAAAAATGCCTTTATGAGCAGAATAAGTTCCATCATAAATATTGTCATTTTGTTTTTCAAAATCCTAGACTATTATGGTTCACACTGCTCATGATTAATACCTGTTTCTCTGCAGGAATTTGTGGACTATATGAAAGGAAACTTAAGGAGATCAATCCAGCCATCAGAAACCTCTCTTATGATATATCTGATCTTTACAATTTTGTTGACGGTCTTGCAGATTTGAGTGCACTAGTGTATCTCTCTCTTTCTCTCCTTTTCTCTTGCTCACACGCTTATACACTGATACATGCACACTAAAGGCACTCACATGCATAACAACGAACATAAACTCGGTCATGCATGGTACAGACGTACTGCTTTGGTTGACTTCATAACCTCTTCAGAACTCTGCATAATGTTTAACTCCTGCTCTACATGATTTGAAATCTTGAGCCGAACTCTTTGACATTTAATAATTGAACCTTTGATTCAGCAAACTTCTGTAATTTCAGAGCAGGAATCATATCATAGTAATTGTAATTCTGTAGGTCTTTATGTATTACATTAAATCGAGCTGCTCCTTCCAACATTCACTACTTCGTGCACGCATTATTTCAAGGCAGTTGCTACAATTGTAGCATTAAATGATTTCATTTCTGCAGCTATGATCACTCAATTCAGGCTTACCTTCCATATGACCGTCAGTGGATCAAACAAAAGACATTACAGCACTTGAAGAAATTGGCTAATTGATATCTACTGCATTCAGATAATCTCTAATTGGATTTCTAAAGAAGACAGGAAGTGAAGAGTTAAGAGTCTTGGTTCGATAGTATTTTAATTCCCAAGTCTCGTATCTAAGCTTGTATCTCATGTTTTCTTCCCCTATGAAAAAGTAAAAGAAACTCGTGGCATTTTTACGCGTTTTATTCACATCAACTGTTGCTGAAATTAGCCTACTTGTGTAATTTTCGTTTCAGTGTGTGAAATGCAGAATTTGAAATTTTATGGATTGTGGCTGCATAATGTCGAGAACCTTAGTATGAATTCAGTAGTGGGAGCTGGTCTCCATATGTCTCTGTTAATGAATTCAATAGTCCTATTCTAGAGACCGGTTTGCTAAATGGAGGGCAACGATGTGAGTTGCTATGATTTGATTTGAAGTTGACGTCAAGGAATTTGAGATTGACAAACTTTTGGAATAGTTAACATCTGCAAATTTTAAGGGATGTATCCAGGAGCTTTTCTATGGAGACCAAGGTTTGCTGACTGGAGGAAGATGATGGCAGTTCATAGAGACTAGGATTGTGAGTACTAAAGATGCAGTTATACAGTTTGAAAAGATACAGGGAAAATTGCATCATTGGTCTCTAATTCTAGTTTACTATACAAGTAGCAAATGAATTAGTAATCATTCTTAGATCGTAGTTGAACAATCAGTCTTTTAAGTATAGTGCTGTACGAGTTTCCGTTAATTCACTTGTTAGGGTCGATCTAATATAAGGGATTGATTGTGCAACTGTAGTGACATATTGATGACTAACCCTTTTTCATAATTTTTCTACTCGAGAACAATTTTCTCAAAACGTAGTAAAGAGTTCTAAATCCGTTGACCGTGTAAGATTTAAAATATCTTTACACCGATCAATTTTCATGCACCATGGTCTATATTTTGTCTGCACAAGATTGACAAGAAATAGATTTTGATGTCCACTTATTTATATCAATATTAGGCATGTCATGAAGATTTAGTGTGTGTTTGTCTCTCATCATTGTAAAAGAAATGGAGTAATGAATAATATTTTTTGAAAAATGTGTACTTGAAATTTAAAGTAATTTTATTAGTTTGTATGTAGAATATTTTATTGGGTGAATGTGTGGTGGAGAATCTTATTTTAGGGAGCGTTTGAGCCACATTATTTTGGAAGAATATATTCTGGAATAGTAGATTAATGGAGAATGTGTGGTTGAAAAGAAATGAAAAGTTATTGATGTGATGGAAAATATTATTTTATTGAAGAATATGTGATTAAAAATGAGTAGAAGAATGAGAATGAAAATTTTAATGTGTACCAAACAGTAGCTTAGCAAATAATGTTTTGAAATAATAGAAGACAAACGGGACCTTAGTTTACACTTTTCCTATGGTTTTCGTGTTTAAATTAACAAGAATGGTTGAAAATTTTGGGTCAATTTGATACAAGTGTCCCACCCAATTCTCAAATTTCAATTAGTCATGAGATCGAAGAAGCTTTTAATTTACTCAATATCCAGAATTCACACACACACATATATATATATATATGTATTTCTTGAAAATCTTGAGTATATGGTAGAGACACAACATGCTTTTTCATATTCCAAAAAACATTAGGAATTGTGGAGCATATTTCTTCCTAAGAGAGATTTGCTTTTGAAAAGGGGAGAATTATCCAAATGGTCACTGAACTTTACAATAGGTTTCCACGAGGTCATTGAACTATAAAGATCACCAAACTCATCACTGAACTTTTCCATTCGTGGTACCATTCATCACTGAGTTCACACCCTTTAAAAATTTGGACGAAATGGTTACGTGTCAGTTGATGTGGCATATATACTGAATGGGTGGTTGCCAAATCAATGAAGTGCTATAGATTGGAAACACGTTTTCCTTTAAATTGGTATCACGATTTCATTTAACAATTGAAAAACAAAAACCCAAACCAATTTCACCAAAATCCCACCCCATCCTCGACAGACGAACCCTAATCGCCAATACTTGACGACCGGTACTCCATCACCGGAAGCACAAAACCAAAATCCCGCTAATCCCATACCCATCCCCAAAAACCCGTACCAAAATCTCTCAAGCTTCAACAGGGAAACCCCAATTTCACCATAATCCCACCATCAAGAACCCTAAATCCCAGCCTAATCCCGAATTCCAGCCACCCAATCTCTCCAGCAACAACTCGGCTAATCCGGGAAGTTTGGTTCGCGACACGGGCTTCCGAAACGACCATGGCTGACATTGAGCAAGATTCAACAGGTAAGATATAAGCCCTTAATTTTTACTGCTGTCAACTGCGAGTCGTGTCTTCAAGGAAAGGTTGGTTAGCAAGTATGACATCTTTCTCGGATAGCAACATTCGAATAGGCGAGGTTGTGTGTTATTGCGGAGAGCTCTCAGTTTTGAAGACGTCGTGGACAGACGATAATTCGGGAAGACGCTTTTGGGGATGCATCAATTACGACACCTCACGTGGTTGCTGTTATTTCGATTGGTATGATGATGCTGTGGCTGCAAGACAAAAATGTGTAATATTGGGATTGCTTCGAAATATAAGACGACGGGAAGTCGAGAACAATGCTCTGCGTCGCAGGTTCGGTCCCTAAAAATGTAGCATAATGAAAGCGAAGAAGCTCGAGAGCTGCCGGAGTTATGTGAACTTCGAACCGAGGTTGAGCATCTGCGTCAGGATAAGAAGTTCTACATCATTTGTTTCTATATGCTTATGGCACTGGTTGTAACTTATTTTATGTTGTAGTTGGTTTTTCTTCTCATGGATGTGGGGAAATGCAGTGGCGTGAAGTGTGGATGGTGTCGTTAGTTTAGTGTGGATAGATTGGACCAATGTGTAATAGGAATGTAGTAATGTTTATTATCGTTATGTTCGGTAATGGAACTTATTTTCCGCTTATCCTATGCGCATTACATTCAATTGTTAATGGTGAAATGTTGTTGAAATGGTGAATTGTGTCAATTTTGATGGTGAAATGCTGTTAAGTCACCATGTAAGACCAGCAAATGCTTTAATTTCCAACAATGGCTTAGTAGTAAACCAACATTTACACCTGACATCCATCACTAGCCATAAGCAAACAATAGTATTTCATTATACCAAAATAGCATACTAATTACATTCTTTGTACAGCCAATGGGATATCTAATTGAAGTTCCTGCCTGAACTACAAAAACTAGCATTTACATAGAACTTCAAAAATTAGCATTTCACAAAACGAATGCTAAATGTCTGTACCAACCACATTTACAAAAACTTCGTTCAAATCCCTCATTGAACTTCCTAAACTACACAAATGTGCAAAAGAACGCTGCAGGGCCCATTGAATCCCATACATGGCTACATTCAAACCCCTCAAAAAGCCCATTCAAAATCAGAATGTCTCAACCATCTCCATGTCAACTTGATCCTCCTCCAAATGCAAAAATCAATAGATGTGAGTAAGGAATGATATAACGCAACCATATACACCCTTAAATAAAACATCTGTAATTATTAGTAGCTCAACTTACCTCCGCTTGTGTCACGTACTAGTATTCTCTTTCTCAACGATTTCATGTCCAATTACAATCGTTGGCGTCTATCCCAACTGTTGCTAAAAGTTTCCACCATATTTTCCTTTCAGAAAACATCCGTCTAGACTAATAAAACGCCTACACCCCTGAAGAAATCCACGCTTACATGCCTCTATGCAAATGTACATATCCCTAAACACATTCGCCATACGTGAAATGATAATAGTAGTTCCAGAATTTGTTTTCCTCAATTCCTCAGCATAATAACCTAGCAATGCAAATTTTCTAGCGCCATTCCCTTCTACTAGAAATTTGGCATATTTTCTAGCATTCCATGCAACTATCTTCGTAATATGAACTCCTAAATCCTTTCTCACTCTACCTCAAATGTGACGTCTTCCATTCAGGATCAGCTCTAAAATCCTCTAAGTAATAATCAGCAAGCCACTTATACGTTACATACTTATTCGTACGTACCTTCAAGCAAGTATGCTTAAGGTTATACATTTTTATTTGGACTGTGTCTTGACCTTGTAGCTTAGAAGCCCACAACTTCCATTGGCAACCATCCTTACAAACATAGTGGAATCTATCCTTATCATTTCGTTTGAAAATTGGTTCAACCCTATTGAAGACCGTACAATTTCTAACAACAGATTTCAATTCCTCAAAAGACCCAAACAATAATCCTATCTCTTGTTCACTATTTCTCTTTTCAGTTGCTCCAAAAAATTCAGGGAAATTGAGTTTACCAATGTTTTCATCAGAGTCTGAACCACTACCAATTTTCAGCTCTTCAGAAGATGCATTTGATGAGTTATCATATTCTAGGGCTACCTCAATAGCCAGCGTGTTATGCATACCAATTTCTTTCCCTTCAATCACATTAGAATCAAACAACATATCATCTTCATCATACACATCGTGGTCAAAGTCATTGAAATCCGGCTCGTCATCTACATCATTAACTGTAAATGTAAGAGCAACAAGAATTAGGGTGAAATGCAGAGAGCAGCAATAATTAGGGCAGAGAACAACAAAAATTGAGTGACCGATATCTGTTTGTACAAATTGCAGCAAAAAAAACAAAAAAAACTAATTTCAGCCATAGGGCTTATATCTTACCTGTTGAATCTTGCTCAATGTCAGCCATGGTCGTTTCAAGAAGCTTGTGTCGCGAACCAAACTTCCGAAATTAGCTGGGTTGTTGCTGGAGAGATTGGGTGGTTGGAATTCGGGATTGGGCTAGGATTTAGGGTTCTTAGTGGTGGGATTATGGTGAAATTAGGGTTTCCCTGTTGAAGCTTGAGAGATTTTGGTGCGGGTTTTTGGGAATGGGTATGGGATTAGCGGGATTTTGGTTTTGTGCTTTCGGTGATGGAGTACCGGTCATCAAGTATTGGGGATTAGGGTTCGTCTGTCGGGGATGGGGTGGGATTTTGGTGAAATTGGTTTGGGTTTTTTGTTTTTCAATTGTTAAATGAAATCGTGATACCAATTTAGAGGAAAACATGTTTCCAATCTGTAGCACATTGTTGATTTGGCAACCACCCATTCAGTATATATGCCACGTCAACTGACACGTAAGCATTCCGTCCAATTTTTTAACAGGCGTGAACTCAGTGATGAATGGTACCACGAATGGAAAAGTTCAGTGATGAGTTGGGTGATTTTTATAATTCAGCGACCTTGTGGAAACATGTTGTAAAGTTCAGTGAACATTTGGATAATTCTCCCTCTGAAAAGAGGAATCTTTCAACGGTTCCTCTATCCTTGAATATCTTATCTCTTATTTTGATAATTGAATATTTTTTTTCTTGAAATTAATGTTATTAATTATTTTTGAAATTGAGGCTTCTTTCAAAAAATTAACATCTCTAAAAGAAAGAGGATTGGCAAATTTGAAAACAATTTTTTGACCAAAAATATTTGTAGTTAATCATTTTGAATCAGCTTGAAAATGATAAATTTGAACAATAAGAGTAGTTCCAAAAATTATTTCTATGTCTAAATCATTGACAAGATATAATATATTTTTGAAACAAATATTTGAATTACAAACATTAACTTTTGAAAGTTTATATAGAATATTTAATTTCTTTTCACTAACACCATAAAGATGCTCAGTAGTTTTTTCAAAATATTTTGTAGGGATTAATCATTTTCTAATACAATTTTGATCTGCACCAGAATCAATTAAAACTCTAGTATGAAGTTTAAATTCTTTATTGATAATAATCCATTTGACAATACCATTTTTGAAGTTGAATTTGGTTAATGACATTAATCTTTTCTTCTTCAGTTTTAGGAAGTTTTGAAGATTGAGAGGCAATTTCTTCTTGATCAGAAGACTCAGAATAAAAAATAGTTTGATTCACTTGTTTAGTTTCAAGAGAACTATTTCAATACGGACATCTTTCGTCTGACTTTGAAGAAGTAAAATTTGAGATTTCATAATATTAATTTCTGATTTAAGATTAGAAGCAGAAGATTTTGAAGATTCAACATTAAACCTATTCATAATATTATGCATACTATAAGGTTCAGCTGAGAATTTTGAATTTGAAGGAAGAAAAGAATTAATCTTTTTCTTTAGTTGAGGGTTATCAATGTTTCTCAACAATTTCAGAAATAAGTTGTTCTTATCGAGTAAAAACATTAATGATTTTACAACCACAAATTTCTTTACTTTGTTTTGAAGAGGAAGATGAATTTTAGCTTATTTCAACATCAGAATCTTCTTGATGTTGATACACCATTTCTAAATCAGAAGCAGAATTATAATCAGAATAATCTTCTTCTAAAGAATTGATAAAATTAAGTATTTCAATTTTAATATCCTCATTAATTTGAAGATTATTGATTTTGTTTTTCATAGGACATTTATTGGAATAATGTCCCTTTTGCTTGCATTTAAAACAAGTAACATTTGAATTTTTTGAAAACCTTTTATTTGAAAATCGTTTTTAGAATAATTTTTTGAATAAGAAGGTTTTTGAAAATTCTTTTCTTTTTGAAAATATTTTCTTCTTTTATAAGAAGGGAAATTTTTTGCTTTTGTTTTTGAAGAAGGGTGAACAATTTTTTCAAGACCATAATGTTCACAAAACGATCCAATCTCCTTATGGCTTTTAAATATTTTTGTTTGTAATTTGGCTTTGAGTTTTAAATCATTACAAAGAGAAACACCTTCAAAATTGATAAGAGTAATAATTTCTCCATATGTAAGCTCTTCACATGAAACATCACTCTTTTTAATTTGATTTCCAACTCTTTTTGCAAAAAGTTTTGAAAGTCCAGAAACAAATCTTTCTTTCTAATAAGATTGATTACAATCTTCTCTTCGCATAACACGAGTTAAAAAAAAGTAATAATTTTTCCATATGTAAGCTCTTCATATGAAGCATCACTCTTTTTAATTTGATTTCTAACTCTTTCTGCAAAAAGTTTTAGAAGTCCAGAAAAAAATCTTTATTTCCAATAAGATTGATAACAATCTTCTCTTAGCATAACATACGTTAAAAACATATCTTTGTACCATCGAAAATCATTGAGTTTTGGACAACGAAAATTCATAAGAACTTCCGATTGTCCATTGAATAAATCTTTATGATTACCAATGAAATGTTGGATAATTATAAACATGAGAGTGGCGAAACTATCATCTTCACCAGTTTCATTATGTTGGCATCTTCAATTTCTTTTTTGTCTTGATCATCAAGATATTTATGCCACCATTGTCTGAGTTGATAAGTAAATCCCATAACCACATTTGTGGTTACAGAATTAGGAGAAATATAGGTTTTGTAGCACATAAACATCATTTCAATTAGATTAACAATTTGATATTCTGTTAATCCATCTATATTCCACTCAATTGCAGATTTGCCATCATAAACTCTCTGATTTTTTTACTTTTTCTTCAAAAAGTAAATCAAAAGCAGAGTGTTGAGGATAATAAGGAGGGACTTTTGAATATGAACCTCTTATTTAATTACTATGAAAATTTTCATTTTCTTTGTCAATAAATTGAGATTCAATTTCATCAATAGTATTGATATTTTTTGAAGAGGATAAATTGGATAATTAAGTAGCAAGTTCTTTCAAAACTTTTGTCTCATCTAATTTTCCTAATTGAAAAGTAGAATTTGAAGAAAATGGTTTGAATAAAGTGTCGACGGGAGTTTTTCCTTTATCTATTGATTTTGAAATACATTTTTCCGAATCAGATTTTGTTGTTTCAGTTTCAGAATTTAATTCAATTCTGTTTAACCAAGAGCACACTGATTGAAGAACAATACTCGTATAATTGTTCTGAGATTGAATATTTTTTATATATTTAGCTACTACTTCAGAATTATTTGACCTTTTGCTAGATATCTTTTTTAGAGGATATGCAAGAATTTCAATATTTCCTTGAAAAACAACAATATCTTGCATAGGAGGATGAGTAGTTTGAAAAGTATCACCCTTAGGTGTTTTCCAAATCTTGTTTGAAGAATTTGTATTTTGAATAACTTCTTTTTTCAACTTTTCTTTGAAGGAAGTTGATTTTAATACCAATATTTCAAAAACTCATTATAAAAAAGAAAGAGATGATGAACCAGAACCACTCTATCCGATATGGCACCTCCTTCAGAAAGACTTGATCAACAATATAATGTTATTTCTTCTACAATAAATAGAAGAGATGAATTCAATACTGATAAAACCCCAGAAGTTAAAAATTTTCGAAAAATGTTTCAAAAAGAGTTTTCCAAATGAAGAAATTGAATCTTATTGGGAAAAATTTGAAGTTTTTCCAAAATATTTAAGTTTTTATGAGTGGGCATATTTTAAAGTTACAACAAAAAATCCACTAAAACAAAAGTTATTCAATTATGTTGGAGATTTTATCAAAGAGATAAGAATTCTATGTGCACCTCTTTTCAAAAGATTACAAAAGAATTCGGTCCCCATGGACTCACGAGCACATAGAAGCCGTTTAAAATGTCAAAAAGGCTATAAAAAGCATTCCTTGTTTGTCAATCATTGACCCCACTACATCAATTATTGTTGAGACTGATGCATCTGATGTTGATTTTGGTGGTATCCTCAAACAGATTTCAAAAAAGTCAAATCATGAACAGTTAGTTCAATTCCATTCTAGTGTTTGGACTGACCCTCAAAAGAATTATTCTACTATAAAAAAAAAGATATATTATCAATTGTTTTATGTATTTCAAAATTTCAAGATGATTTAATAAATAAACTTTTATTTTAAAAACAGACTGTAAAGTATCAAAAAATATTTTGCAAAAAGATGTCAAAAATCTTGTTTCAAAACAAATTTTTGCCATATGGCAAACAATTTTATCTTGTTTCAATTTCTAAATACTATATATCAAGGATTTTCAAACTTTTTTGCAAACTTCCCTACAAAAGAATTCTTACAAAAAGAGAGAGAGGGGGAGAGAGAGGGGGAGATATATATATATAAACTGAGTGAAATATTCAAGAATTACAATATGGAGTCTTCTTCTTCCTCAAAGAAGAAAAAAAAAAGTTCAAATTCCAATATGCTCAATTGATGATTACATTCAAAATTCTTTCAAAGGATCAAAGTATGCTGAACATAGCTCTTCAGCTTCTCAAAAAACCACCCTAGCCTCAAAAAGCCCATCTTCTCAAGTTCAGAAAATTCCAGAACATCCTTCAAATTTCAGAAAAGCCCTTCAAATAGGATCTCGAAAACTCACAGATAATAATCTGCCAACTTCTTTTCAATATTTTACAAAACATGTCCATATTCTGATGTTTGAAATGGAAACATTGTGGATTCATAGGTATTCCTAACTTGAAGAATGCATTCAGAACATTTTTCCTCCAAATTTCCAATATTTCCCCAGGAATATCAAAAAATCTCGAGCCTATTGTGAAGTTATCCTTAGCAGATTTGGATCAGCCATAATAATTCATACTCAAAATCAACAAAAGAAAAATTATATTGATTTTTCTAAAATTTCAATTCAAAAGGTACTATATTTCAAGGACTGGAGACAAAACCATTGAAAAGAGAAGAAAATGCGTCTATCAAAAGACGATTAATTTGAACATCTTTTCAATTACTTTGATTACCAAGATGCTTGGTTTATTGCATTTTACTTTAGACTAGTTTCTTGGTGTGCTGTCGTAGGCACCCAAAAATAATACCTTAACCGCTAAAAACTAATGTAGCTATGGAAGTAACGGTCGATCCCACGAAGAGTGTAATTTAATATTTTATGTTCCGTACAATGATTGGGGGGTTTTTTTGTAATGAAGTTAATTTATAACGATGAAAATTAAATTAACGAAAACAATCAAAAGACTAACCTTGGTCCAAGTCCACATCCACCGTCGAAAATCCACAATTGATCATCGATGCAAAGATAATTCAATTCATATTTCGAATATTCACCGTTGGAATAATTT
>CAIGRN010183609.1:0-15875 GCA_903798345.1 Fraxinus anomala | reverse complement strand
TATTGATGAGATGACACAAAGAATAAGAAAAATTGCATATAAATTGGGGACCATAACCCTATAAATTGTTTCCATATGTATTTGGCTCATCGTCAAATGCAAACTCTAATGGATCTGGTCTCTACACATATAATCCGGCCCACTTTATTTAGATACCCAAAACTCAATTACTTAATTTTTTATTAGATCACTTTAATTTTAGGCTTAATTTTAAAATAGTCTTTATTTATAATTAAGAGGAAATTACACCCACATGGGTATTTAAAATTTTCAATTCAAAAATCAGGTCCAAAGTTTATTTATTCCCAAATCAAGTAATTTATTAATACCCTAATCCTAATTTATCACTATTAACTCCATCACCTCTCTCTCTCTCTCTCGCCTCCTCTCCCCTCTTTCTGTAAATCTCCTCTCCCTTCTCTCCGTCGTCGGTCCGGCAATGTAGCGCCGACATAGTGCCTCGGTGCTGCTGCAATGAAGAGGAGATGACACGGAAGCAGATCTACCGCGCCACCGCGAAGCAAATCCACCGCATCGCCGCACATTTTCCTTCGTCGTCTTCCCCTCCCATCTCTCTCGCCTCTCGTCTTCTCCTTCCCTCTCTCTATCCTCTCTCTCTATGACTAATGCAGTGGCAGCAACGCAACAGTAGCGCCGCGATGCTCGACGCTGTGCCAACTGATGTAGCGGTAGCGTCGCGACGCTTGACGACTTATGTAGGGCGGATCTAGAGGTGGGAGTGGTGTGGTGTGGTGTTTTGTGTGGTGGTGGTGGTGGCAACCGTGGATGTGGTTACGGCGATGTGTGGTGTGTGGTGTTTTGTGTAGTAGGGCGACGGCTATGGATGTGATTTTGTAGTTAAAATGGTGATTTTATTGGTGATTTTGTTGGTGAGGAAGTGGTGTGTTGTTATTGTTGGTGGTGGTTAGTGGCGGTGGCGGTGGTTGGTGGTGAAAGTGATAGTGCCAGTGGTCTGTGACCAAGTATTTGGTTATCCGTGATCAAGTATGTAACTGCGACCTAAAAATTTGACAATAAGTGACTGAAAAATAATCTGTGACCAACAAATTTAAAAATATGTGACAAATAAAATTAATTGTGACCTCGAAATCATCTGTGACTAATTAATTTGATAATATGTGATCATTAATTATATAATTGTGACCTAATTAATTAATATTTTTAATTAATTACCTAAAACTTGATTATTGAAATTTAAAATCTATATCCTTAATTTTGAAATAGTGTTTAGCAAAAAACCTGATTTATGTATTGTTCCCTATAATTAATTACATATGTCGGTCCACATGGCAAATTAAATAATTTTCCAACACATATTGCTTCGCATATGAATTCGGGATTGGAATATTATTGGGTCGTGCTTAGAAATAGGTTCGATTGGTCTCGGGAGGGACTATTGAACGTGATAGGAACATTGATCTTTATATTGAATAATTGTTGTCAAATTGTGAAAGTAATATTAAGGTGGGTAAATGTACGGGGTCTTCGCTTCCTACCACATAGTTAGATTAATTATAAATTTAGGTTGTTAATATCATTACACCACACCTGTTAATTGTGATTTTACATTCGATTAGAGTCGGAGTAAACTGAGAACTATCCTAAATACTTATTCCTCATGTGATCAATACTTGGACACACGTCCACTTTGCTACTTGTTCACGATCCAGACATTTGTGGGTCCGGGAACTAATTGTGCGATCGCAAGAATGTAGGGACTGCAATCGTCCCACACAAGATCTGGGGACTGCTCCGGCGAAATAAGACATTATGTCGCAATACTAATAAAATATCATTTGTGTAAATTAGAGTTAAGAATGAGAAGGATGTTAGAAACTAGAATGGCCATAATGTTATCTCTGTTAATTTCTTGGTTACAGTTTTTCGATAGACAGAGGCTATTCACTAACAATCTCAATCCAACACGACTAGCCAATGGAGAAAACTCAACACTCGGGACATGTTGGGAATTTACTTAACATACACAGCGAAAAATAAAACAAATTTAAATTCCCACCAAAAATCTACTTTGTGTTTAGAAAATAAAATATTTCTTTGTGAATGTGTGTGATAGTGTTTATTATTATAATTTTGGCCGAACGTTGGAATGACCATGATATTAGCCCTAATCGACTATCTGCAGAATTGTTTTCTTTCATTCTAATGAGCATTATCATCCTAAATCAATGCGTGGTAGACACTCGACCATGTGTTAAGAATCATGTTTCATGACCTTTACTTGTTTGTCGTGTTCGGATGGAGTTATATTGTTCATGCACTTACTCGATCAATGATAGAAATATGTCCATCGTATTGGATCAATTAAAAGAATAATTATATATCAATTCTGCTAAGCTGATCAAATTTCTGGCAGATAATCTCAACTAGGTACAAGTGAATAATTTTTTTCCAGGCCATCTCATGTTGCAACTGGGTAGCAACTAGCTCTTATTTAAAGAGTAAAGATAAGAATCGATATACTTTACCATTTAGTTCCTCTTTATAGTCATAGCTATGACATATCTGAATTGGGCTAGAATATGGGCTCGGCGGAAGAAACAGATTTTTCCCAGTTGACGAACAATCCAATTGGACAAATGGGTTCCCCTTCAATTCTTACCAAACTAATTTTTCTAAAGAAGAATTGGGCTTGGCCTTGATAAACTGATGGGAAAATTGAGCAAATTGAAAAATGTAAAAATTACAAGGACTAAGTGTTTTTAAGATCGCATTTCATAATTAAGAGATACAATTTTTTTAAAAAAAATCGGATATAATTAAAATTTTAAATATTAATAATAATATAAAAAATTAAATTAATTAACATGCCACATCCACCCCACCTCTCTCACAAACATTAAATTTATCTTCATTCCCCCTCTCCCTTCTCTCTCTATATCTCACCCTCTCTCTCATTTTCCTCTCCCAATTCTATACACTCTTCGTCAACCATCGCCACTGCTATAAATCACGCTTGCAACGGCCCAAATTGCTCGTGGGTGAGCCATTTCTTGCTACAAATCACGCTTGCAACGGCCCAAATTGCTGGAAGCTCTGCAGATCTCGGGTAAAGCCATTCCTTCACTATGAATGCCACCGAAGGCTCTATGGATTATGGTTACAACGGCGTAGATCATGGCTGCAACAAAGCAGATCACGGTGGTGTTTTTTTTGTTTTTTTTTAATTATTGAATTGGTGGTAGTGGTTTCCATGTTTTGGTAGCTTTAGGTTGATGTGGTGGTGGCGGTGAGATGGTGGCGATGGTGGTATTTCTGGTGGTTATGGTGAGGTATTGACGGTGATGGTGGCACTAGAGGCGGCGGTCATGTGGTGGTGGCGTTGGTGGAGGCAATCAGATTTTGTTGGTTTTTAAGAGCTTTTTTGTTGACGATGATGCAGGTTTGGCGCTGTGTGGTGGTGTTGGCGATGGTGAGGTAGTGGTTGCAAATGATTGTGGTTCAGGCGATGGCGGCGGTGTCGACGCTGAGGCATTGGTGGCGACATCGATAGTCGAATAGGACCAAGAGTGTTTGTGACTAATAAATTGGTTGATTGTAACCAATAAATTAAGTAATTTGTGAACAATATATAATATGTGACATAAAAAATGTGATTGTGGCTCACAATATATTAAGTTATGACTGAGAAATAAGTTGTGACCAATTCATTTGACAAGTTGTGACCCTTAAAAAAGTTGTGACTTATAAAAATTATAATTTGTGACCGATAAATAAATTGTGACTTATAAAAAAAATTATTTGTGATCGAAAAATAAATTGTGGTTTATAAAATTTTTGATTTGTGATCGAGACATAATTCATGACTTATAATTGTTTTTGAATTGTGATTGAGAAAAAATTATAATCAATTAATTCGGGGATTTGTGATCAAATTATATGAAATTGTGACCTTAATATATTTAATTAATAAAATAATATTTTAATTAATTATTTCATAAATAAATTTTAACAAATATCTTATTTTTGAAATTTTAAACATTTTATCTTAATTTTGAAATGAGTGATAGTGAAACTCTTACTTATAATTTTTTCCCTTCAAAAATCAGGTTAATACATAAGACTTTCAAAAATTGGAGACGTATACTTTTTTACAATGAAATTTGGGAATCCTACATTTTTTAAGTTACAATAATTATAATTCACACTATGTTAGTCATGTTACAGTAAATTCCCTCCATCCCATTTATATAAGCTGATTTTTTTTAACATGGATTAAAAAATCTCATTTAATATTATTGAAAAAATAATTTTTGCCAAAAACTTTCCTTGTTTACTCTTATTTAATTATCAATAACTAGTAATAAATTATTGTTGGAAATAGTAAAAAACTTAAATGATTTAATTTTCAATTCTCACATTGATTATAATTAGGTAAATTAAATAAGAGTATATTACTAAACGAATAAAACAAAATATTCTCAATAAAGAAACATGACTATATAACTGAGACAAGAAAATAAGGAAAGTTGGCCTATATAAATGGGGTGAAGGGAGCATATAATTTTTTCAAATTATAATTTACACTTTATTCATTGTGTGTGTTTTTTTAAAATTGTATTATTGTAATTTATTTCATGTTTATATATCATTTGACTCTACAGAAAGTTAGCCTATATAAATGGGGTGGATAGAGCATATAATTTTTTCAAATTGTAATTTACACTTTATTCATTGTGTGTGTGTGTGTGTGTGTGTGTGTGTGTTTTTTTTTTTTTTTTTTTTGTAATTTATGTCTTGATTATATATCATTTGACTTTTTTTTTTTTTTTTAATTGTAATTTATGTCATGATTATATATCATTTGACTCTACAGATTTCATCATTCACTCACTAATAAAAGAACTTCAACTTAGATATCCCCAAATCCCTATAGAGCTTCCAAAATTACTCATCATAATGATTCATATTTGCATCGGTTTGGTTTAGTTAAAAAACTGATAATAATTTAACAACAGAACTGACGGAACATGTCGGTATGGGGATTTTTGCACAAAATTTTTTTAAACACATGAGTTTCTACTATTTTCAATAGGTAGGGTGGTTTTTCACCCAACCTCTAATAAGTAGGGGTTTTCTACTATCAAACCCTTTTTAATTACATATTTCATCGAATTTTATTAAAATATACTAAAAATATGATTTTTACCGAAATCAAATAGGAACTTCATCCCATAAGTTTCTCTTCAAACACCTCAAAGTTGATTCGCAATATGGTCGCAGTAATAATTCACAAATTTCCATCTAAAAATTCACCAAAATCACCACCAATTTTATAACTTCTAATTCTTTCACAATCAAAAGTTGACCGGTATATTCAATGACAAACGAGGCCTTTGCCTCCCAGTAGAGCATCAGAGCTCCCAAAACATTTTTTTCAAGAATCTTCTGAATATCTAACACATTTTTGTCGAAAAATAAAACGGATCGAGGTAATATATATAATACGATATAAAGTATATGATCACATACAAATAACAAGATAAAAGATAAAGAATTAAATGGCAGAGGAAAATTGAGTATTTTATTCAATTGACTAATATGGAGAAAATAAGTATAATAAATGTGCATACACAATTATTCTATATTTCAGTAATAAAAAACGTTTGAAAAAAGTCTACTATTTTTAGGGGTGCATACCGAACCCTAGAAATACCACAAAGATGGAAACAAGATAAAAAAAAAATCACGTGTAATAAAAGAAACAATATTTTCTCAATAAAAATACGTAGAAATAAGGAAAAAAATATTCTCAAAAATCCAACCTAATTTGGGTAAAAAAAAAAAATCCAACAATTTTTACTTTGAAACAAATTCCAATACAACGAACAAAGTTTCAAAATTTCTTCCCCGAGACAAATAAATCTAACTGCAATGAAAAAATTCGAACTCTTCAACAAGAACCAAACTTTTCCCAACACAAATATACTCATCATCTTCCAAGGTATCCAACTCGGATATATGAACCAAAATATCTGGTTTTCCAAAATTCACAAAAAATTAGAAATTACCAAACAGTGTCAAAGCACACTATGTAGCAGAATCAACTCTCAATACTTTTATAGAAGGCCCTCACTAATCTCAACACCTTCAAAACGCTAAAAACATGTGCAACCAAATCAGTTTCCATGTACCTATCTCTAATAGTCTACCCCTAGCAGTTGAATATGATGGAAGCACAGGTAATAGTGGCAAAGAAAATTACTCATACCCTCCAAACTCGACTGAGTAGTATTCTTTTATGAAGTATATGATCGTAAACAATCAACAAGATAAATGACAAAAAAATAATTGGCAAGGCAGAATTACCCATATCCTCCAAACTCGACTGAGTAGTATTCTTCAATATGGACCCCTAACCAAATTTCAAAAGTACAATACCCAACTGAATCTCCACCACGGTACTAAATATGTGCGGACTTTACTTCACAAATTCTGCCATACCTTACAAGATATATAACTGGGACATCTTCCACCCCTCCAATACAACACGAACACCCTTACAAACATCAAAACTCCACCTCCTCCAGAGAATGTGTACTCTTTTGAATCAAGAGTACTCAACGAAATGATATTTTTCTTCAAGTCTGGAATAATATGTATAATGTGATCAAGTATTCTACATATTCGATTCACCAGCTATTTGACTCTTCCAATACCACTACCCGACAATGTTCATTATTACAAATGACAACGACACATTGTGTTACTATTTCATATGTTTCAAACAAACGCCGATTGGGAAACATATGGAACGCACAAGTTGTATCCAAAATTCACTCCTTGTTAGGTTTGGATTCCATATTAGAAATCGTCAAAATATCTTCATCACTCAAATAGTTCTTGACTATGTTGGTCTCGTCTGAAATATTTAATTGCTTCCCATGATTTAAGTCAAATTACATTTGTTCTGCAATTTGTTGCAATCCCTCTTATTGTCTCATTTCTTCATGTAATAATAACAAACCTAATTATTGAAATTTGACATCGACTTACCCCTTCTTCGATCACCATGAACAACCATCCAATGATCCATCTCTGGCCTCAGATCTAACCAGATGCTTCATCTTCTATTTTGAAAATAAGGCATAATACGCATCTTCAATGGTGAGAGTATCATGACAATACAAGATCATGTCTCTAAACGAAGAGGGCAATAAATACAAAAAGATTAAGGTCAATTTTTCTTTATTACACTGTACCTCTAAAGCCTCCAAATCAATGACGATCTCCTTGAACACAGCTGGTGATCTTCCAAAAATTCGTCTTTTGCCATGTGATGAGAATATAACATCTGCTTCAGATATAATTTGCTTGTCATACTTTTAGTCATACATATTTGCTCTAACTTCAACCACAGCTCAGCTGTCGTTTTCTCCTTCAAAACGTCCTAAAAAATATTGTTAGAGAAATGAAAGTGGATATGTAAAAGTGTCTTCCGATCCTTATATTGTTTTTCCTCCATCATTCAAGTTGTGGGTATTTTGTCAAATCCCAAAAAGCATCATCCAAATACATCTGCACGAGTATAGCTTGCATCTTCACTTGCCACGGAGAATCTTGTATTGAGATCCAAGAACGGAATTTCATACTTCATGGTTTCTATCAATAACAAAAACCTCGAATAAATCACAATCAATAGCTCGATACAACTTGTTGGATAATAAAATGGATCGAGGTAATATATATGATACGATATGAAGTATATAATTGCAAACAAACAATAAGTGTCTGTTTGATTACAAGGGTGTAAAATAGGTGGAAAGAAAATAAATTTCAAGGAAAATAATTGCCTAGAAATTGTTTTTCAGGGAATTGAAAATTAAGAGTGTTTGATTGGTATAATTTTTTATCCGAAAAATTTTTAAATTTTGTATTCGTTTGCCTTTGTTTTATATGAAAATTATCCATTAAAGTAATAATGTTTTTCATAATCGGTTATAAAATTTGTTTCCATTGCCGAAAAGTAAAAAAAAAAAAAAACGAAATTTTTTTTTCCCCTTAAATAATCATTTTTTTCTCAAAGTTTAGTATTCGTTTGGCCTTCGTTTGCATTAAAATTGTCCATTAAAGTAAAAAAAAAATTACAATTGATTATGAAATTTGTTTCCATTACCAAAAAGTTAATAAACAAAAAAGTTGGACGGCAACCTGGAAAAGGCTTTTCCCTCCTCAATTTCAAAGAAATGATACACGTGTGGGGTGGAAGGTGGAAAACAAGTTCACAAGAAAATAAGCCCATCAAACATGACATTTCTTGGAAAATGTTCAATTTTCCAAGGAAAATAGGGGATATCAAACGCAGCCTAAGATAAAAAGCAAAGAATTAATTGGTAGATGAATTGTGTATTTTATTCAATTGACTAATATGGAGAAAACAAATACAATAAATGTGCTTACACAATAATTATGTATTTCAGTAATACAAAACTTGGGAAAATGATCTAGTATTTATAGGGCTGCATGTCAAAACCTATAAATACTATAAAAATGGAAATAAGATTTTTAAAAAAAATCAGTAAAATAAAGAAAACAATATTTTTCCAATAAAATATGTGGAAAGAAAAAAAAAATATTTTCTAAAAAATCCAACCTAATTTGGGTAAAAAAAAACCAACAATTATTGTTATAACAAAATTTTGTTTCTGTAATTTTGGCCAAGCTAAATAAACTGCAAATAATTAAATATCTACATCAAACAAGCTCAACCCTACGAAATTAATTTAGGGTCGCCGCTATAATAAATTATTAATATAAGCAAAAATATTAGCTATGGCGTTACGTTAACCAAGCAGCCCTTAATTAATCGATTAACTTTTCTAAATTAGAAAAAACCTATTCTAGTCCTTTTCAAATTCTTAGAACTTCGAGGGCAACAATGGCGTGCTAATTTTTAATTAATGTACCTCATTCAATTTCCACAAGTCAGAATATTTGTGTGGTTGACAAAAAAAAAAAATTATTTGAAAGAAATATGACAAGAAATTAGAAAAGGGGCATTTTCCTGCCTATTTCGTGGCATTAAGTTGATTTCTCACGGCTGTCTATGACATGCCCTATAATAGATATGTTTGGTCAAATAATTTCTAGATTTTTTCTTAGATTTTTTATGATAATTCAAATGAGACTCAACCGAATCATTTAACTACGTGCCTCGTTACATAATTTTAGAAAATGAGAGGATAATTAAGTTCTCCCCAACGCGAAGCTCGAATGTACCAATAAAGTACGCAAATTACAGCGATAATTTCATGCACTTACTGTATTGTCACGCGATGTGCCATTAAGGGCACTGCACGTGAACGACAAGATTGAATATCCATATTTGATCATCCCACAATAAAGTAAAAATAAGAAGAGAAACAAAGATAATACTTTTTAATAGGTATTTTAATTATTTAAAAATTTATGGATAAATAATATTTTCCGATACTTCGTCTCAATAATGTTGTTGTCTAACAACTAGTATAAGAAAAAGGATATCAAAGGCGGTAATAGAAGGCAAATATGACTAGTATTAATCTTTAATTATTATGTTAATTAGGTCGAGTAAATGATTTTTAATTTTTGTCAACAAAATAATGAGAGTGACACCATTTATAAAGACAGCTTTGAACAAAATGTTTGAAAGCCACCATTAATGGTCCAAGAGAGTGACCCTTTATCAATTTTTTTTGTTGTTGAAATATTAACTGAAAAAGACACTTTCACAAAATAAGTTCTTTTTTTCAAAAATGGCAAGCTTATCATAAAAACATCATTATAACACACACAAACTTAAAATTAAAGATGGCTCCATAATACGAATCTTATCGTGTCTGCTAATTAACCTTCCGAAAAATGAGATGTCCAATCACAATCACTTCAATTTCCATTTCACGTAGATTATCAGATAAATTAAGCGAGATGTACATTCTTGATTGATATCTAGAATGACATTCCCTTTATGTGGAATGAATCTGGACAGTGATGAAATGTATGTATTTAAAATGAATGGTGCAAATTGCTGTCACATAAAAAAGAGTCAAATTTGTTGACGATCATGATGTACATGTAGTGTAATTTTTATCAGATAAAGTACATCAATATAAATAAATAATTTCGACTTTTATTCTTCTTTAATAGCAGAGAATTCACAATTTGTACAATTCACATCTCGTATTAAAGTTTGTCGATTTTTGTAAGTACGTGTGACGTTAGACCATTTGTTTTATTAGGTGTCGTTTTAAAGTTTGATTCTAGTCGGAAAGTTATTTTGTCAATTTCTGTATGTATATATGTCTGCATTGTGCTTATATTGATAATACAGATGATGTTTTGTGAATTTGATGCGTTGCTACGTGTCGAATCCAAAAGAAGTGATAAAAAGGGCCATTGCCAATGCCACCTATTTATGAGTAATCATTCTTACATGGTTCCTAATTAATTAGTTACTGCATTCAATTTCTATAAATTGAAATCACAAATCCCTTAGCAGAACTCATTCATGTAGAATAATAATGAAAATTGTTAAGTGTACATAATGGATACCATAATAATGTCCATAATGTATATATGTTGACCCCCTATTGGGGGGTTGTCTGTCACGTCAGGCGGCCCCCCCAATAGGGAGCCGCCATGTGTATATTTTGGACACCATAATGGTGTCCATTATGTATACATAGCACATCCCAATAATAATAAAGTGTGAATTATATAACACGTGTACCTCAATGATTTTCTCCTTTTTTTTATATGGTTGAAGATTGACAATTTGAAGAGTTAAGAGTGCGCTGAGCTTTTAGAGTGCTATCAGTTGAAGTAAATTTGTTTGAGATTGTTTCCAAATCAAGAAATGGAGAAGTATTCGAAAGTGGACGTATCATTTTTTATGTTCACGATAATCACGTCCCTACAGAATTAGAGTGGAGAACTTCGTATTTGGCAAACAAGCACTATTATAGTCGTGTCCATTCCACATCACACTTTTAAAATTCTTACAAGAATTATAGAAGAGGTTCACTTAATCCATTTTTTTAACGCACATATCATGATTTTCCTGAATATTTTAATTACTCAAAAAAAAAAAACAAAAAAAGTAAGTAGGGTTCTTTACTTTTGCTTTAGATATAAAACAGTAAAAGCACGAGCACTTTAATTATGAATTTAGTGGGCGGGGGCTGCCTGTAAAACCCACAATTAATTTAGTCCTTGTTTGGCTATTATAATATCTATATATTCCAAGAATTGTGAATCCAACATAATTAAAAAAAAAGAAGGTCATGTTAATTGAATCTAAGGGCAGAGAATATGATCATAAATTATTAAAATCAAGATTACTTCAAATTTTTATTTGTCGACCAATTTTCCTGTTTTATTTATATGCCTTATTTTTTGCAATTATTTCTATGAACGTGTCAAGATGCGTGGGGAATAATTTACTTTAAGATGGCTCTTCCATTTGACAATTTATAATAAATTATTATACATCTAGTTTATATATTTTATTCTAGTAAAGGATGGAGATATGGCGTGATTCAAAACGGTTTCAAGAAATCTACAACATCTCGTGAATGAATTGTAATAGACGGCTTAAAATTTATTTTTTTAAAAAATTGAATTTGTTCGTGTAATGTCTAGTTTAGAAAAAAAAAGCGTTGGAAGTATTTAATTTAAATAGAAAAATCACAAGTCAAATTCTAATCTATTTTGGCCAAAGCCCTATACTTATTTTTAAAGTTTGGAATAAGATCTTACGTAAATAATATGATTTAATAGTCGGGCTAAAAGTGAAATATTTATAGATTAAACAAAGGGATGACATGAAGAGAATTTACAAATCTTTTCGATCTCATCCACTTTAAGTCCAATCTTAGGGCCAACCACTCAAGATATTATACTTTAATTAGTGTTGATCGAGCAACAAATTATTGACTTTTTAGGTGTTAGAAGATGAATTATTTTAGGTTTATATTCTTGATTATGGTACATATGTAGCCGTGTTAGTGGGACATCATGTGGACAACCATTAATCTTGGACTGATTCCTATGGTCGCATTATGTACTCTAATTAATTAATTACACGCACAATTTAATTTTTTACATTTTTTGTGAAATAGTCGGTTTTGGCTTAAATGATTAATTAGAAAGAACAAGTGGCTAATCTAAATTAAGAGAAAAGAACAAACAGCCTTCTTCTCTTCGACATTAACATCGTCATAGATACCAAGTCGATAACCCAAATAGAGACGAGAACATCGTACGTTGAGTTTTTAACATATTGAATTGAGTTTGATTGGATATAGTTATAAAATTGTAAATGAAAGACGTTTACTATATTTCCCGTTGTTCAATCTAATGATGAACGCTTACCGAGTAAAAAATAAACAAAGGGGTGATATTCAAAAGAGGGGTGCATTCGTTGTAAATGACTTTCATAATTGAGGGGTGCTTTTCCTTAATCTTAGCTGGACCATAATTACATAATTGATGATCACTGATTAAACATTGTTTAATGTACAGAGTTGCATGTGACGTTGTAAACCAACCACGCTAATCAATGGAAGATATCGGCAAATCAGGTGCTATAAACAATGTTATAATTTGATTGTTTAGGAATTAATCAGGCCCTCGTGCTTGATTTTATAAAATATAAATCTTGAATATTAATCATTATCTTTTTTATATTTACATGTTGGATTTAATATACTTGCACCTTCGTAGTATTCTAAAATGTGCATATGCTTTGCATGTACTCGTATACTCAACACTTTTTCAAAACATCCTGCATATAGAGTATGCGCATGATAATGAGGTTAGCTATTTCATTGACTATGTATACACTCTTAAACTTCAAAATGCTCATGCATTTTTGTTAAATTTTTTGTCAAAATTAGCTTAACAAAGCTCAACCCATTTTTATAACTTAAAAAAAATGGAAATTGAGCCCAACAAACATCAAATTAATCCAAATCACCAAAGCTCAAAAATTATATACAGCAATCTGTAAGATTTTAATGTGTAAAAAAATAATAAAATCATAACATATTTTCGTAGAATTGCAAATTGTCCACAACAAGTCCGAGCATCCTTCTTTTTCGATCTTTATCTAGTTTTACTGGCAAGTGATGCTAGTAATAAACGATTTTGGATTGTTAATGATTGTCACAATAAGGATGAGGTTAATAATGATATCATATCATCTATAAAAGATGATATAAATTTTCGAGTTAAAATAAGGGAGCTCTATGAATATAATTTTACATCGGATGACACAGAAGATAACTTGGAATAAGAGGAGTTTGAAATGGAATTCGATAAAGAATTAGAAAATATTTAGGATTTTTAAGCCGATGTTCGTGTCTAATCTAACTGTAAGAATTGATTACCAAGTAGTTATAGTAATTATGATATTGAGCATTATGTTCTTGTTAAAAATTTGAAAAATATGTATAATGTTCAAGTAATTGTAGTATTTATAATTTTGAGCAATTTTTTTTTTTTTTTTTAAAGAATTTGAAGAATATGTATAAAAAAATGCACTATTATATTAACTTATTAGTTTAGAATATTAAAAATAATATTAAAAATTGAAAAACGCATAATTACGCATATACTTCACATAGGCACTTATATTCTTGCAATACTCAATGCTTGATCAAAACGTATTGTCATGCATTACGCATTTTAAAACTTTGTTTATATTCCCAATCCATCCTTGAACCAACACCCAAACACCAACCCAAATACTAATCTATTCCCATCTTTAGAGAATGTTCAAACAATTTGGAGGTTTTATATGATAGACTTTTTAAGGATTAATCGCAAAAGAAAAATAAATTAAATGATAAAGCTGATCATCTGCAAGATCATTGATTATACCTGACCAAAATAAATATTGGTTGTTGATTCAAATAAAATAATCGACAACAATACTAGCGGAATTCACTAACATACATTGTAAATGAATACTTTCAAGAACACCATATGAGACTTCATTGACAACGATGACGATGCACGTTATTGACAGCCATGAAGAACTATTTATTATTTATTCAATTTTTAAAAATATTTCGTCACTAATTTTACGTCTCCTTGTGATAGCTATTTTATTCACAACGAACATTTTCTTCAACTCCTTCATACTTATGTACCAATAAATGCTGGAACCAAAACTCCAATGTTTGTAAAATTGAACCGGACGGTCGATTCAATCGGTAAAACTGAGAATTGGACCGAAATCCGGTCTGATTATACTAAAATAATCGATTAATTAATAATTGGTCAAATAATCGGAAAACCGGTCAATTAAACTGGAAATCGGGAACCGGTCACGATTTTCGTACCGGTTTCCAAAACTTTTAAAAAAATTAATATATTATAAAAATGTTACCTTAGAGATGGAAACCCATTTACCCACTTTTCTACCCATGGAGCTCTTTTATAATCATTTCTTGAGTCTCATAATTAATAAACTTTCAATGTGGAATTGACAAAATTCAATAAAACACACTTTCAATACACTTTCAATGTGGATTGACAAACTTCAATAAAGCACAACTTTTTCAATTTTATTTATGGCCACACGGTGCATGACTGCAAAATTAAATTACTCAATTTCTATTGATTGCTAAACATTTTTTTAATCTTACAAATTATTTAGTGAAAATGAAATGAGTTATTAAATGATCTAACAAATTAAAATTTATATTAAAAACATACATTTATTTTGAATTTGTGGTGTAAAAATTTAATTATATATTTTTGTGAAAATAAAATTTAAATATTTATAATGTTTATTTATTATCTCCGATTTGACGCCGATTCAACCTCGATGGAACCTTTTGACCCTTGCTCTTTTTCCGGGTCGATGCCCGAACCGGGTTTTAAAACATTACAAAACCCAAGCACCTCCACAAATACCAATCTATTCCCAGCTTCAGAGGCGGATAACAATTTGGAGGTTTTACGTAAGACTTTAAGGATTAGAAAAGAAGAAAATAAATAAATGATAAAAACGATCATGTTGATGATACCTGACCAAAATAAATATCAGTTGGTGATTGGAATAAAATAACCGACAACAATATCATCAGTGATCACCGACATACACTGTAAACGATTAGTTTCGAGAACACTGTCCATGACTTCGCCGGCAACAACGACAATGCATAGTTACTAATAGCCAACGAAGAACTATTTATTATTTAGTCTTTGTTTGGTCTCCATTAAAATCAAATTTTGGGGAAAATGCATTTTAGATTAGTAATTTTTTAAAAGAATGTGGTTAAAAAAATAAGATTTTTTTTTTGAATTTACATGTAATATTATTCTATAAGATAATGTGTGATTAAAAAGAAAAAAGAAAAATGCATTGTAATAAAATGAAGTCCAAATGGGGGCATATTCAATTTTTTAAAAATATTTTGTCAATAAATTTAGATCTCTTTTTATTCTTTAATTTATAATATTACAATAGCTATTTTGTTCACAGCAAACATTTTCTTCGTTAATATTAAAGTTTATATTTTAATTATTTTATTTGGTGACAAAATCTCCAATAGGAAATTATGGCATTGTTTAGAACAGATTTTTATAAAATCATTTTCCACCAGACATTCTATAAGATCCATTAATTTTTCCTTCTTTTAATCACACTTTCTTTAAAAGTTTATTTTTCACTTGAAAAAATTTCTCACAAATTAACACTAAAAGGTAGTGTATGAAATTTATTTTAAGTGGCGAACTTCTATGAAATTCATGAACTATTATTGAATTTTAACTACAAGTTGAATTTATTTTTCATACAAAAAGGGGAGAAACGAAGGAAAAGAAGAGTGATAAAAAAAAAAAAAAAA
>CAIGRN010183605.1:0-21145 GCA_903798345.1 Fraxinus anomala | reverse complement strand
TTTGGTCAAAAAATATAAAACGATCGAGTGGGACATCTTAGGATGAAATATCTAGACTCTTTTATTTTATTGAGTATCGTACACTCTTTGTCATGAGTTTAGCCTCTTATGATGCGAGTTTATTAGAATTTTTTTAAATTTCAATCAATCTTAATGTTATTTTTTGGCTCCATCCCTGGTCGTTGCATATTTATTAAATTATTCATAAATATTTTAATAAATAATTGATAGCATATTTTTATTTGAAAGAGGAAATGGATATCATGTTTTGACATCATTAAAGTGGCAGTGTGATTTAAAATAAGAGTAACGCTATATAACTCCATTAGAGTTACAATTCTAGTTTAAATGACGTTATCATTTAACTTATGATTTAGAGTCATCTAGACTGTGATTTTAATCCCAGTGGAATTAAGTAGCATTACTCTTAAAATAAAGGTAAAGGGCCCTGGCTCAGTAGCACAGTTATTAAAATAATTAGTCATGCTATGTTGTCCAGGTTTAACACCCTCACAGTAGGAGGAGAAGTTTTTTGGCATTTTTTATTCACGTGGATTCCACGCGCACGTAAGTATAAGTTAAACAAGGTGTCCAATATTTTCTGACAAAAGAGCTTTATTCTAAAATAATTAGCATTTCTTCTAGATCCTATCTTCGTATAAAGAAGTATAAAAATACAGTTCAATTCGTGGGTTTAATAAATTTGTAGTACTGTTATTCGAAAAATGGTAATTATTGTTGGAATTGGTTAAGTATAAAAGCATGTAAAGTGACTTTTGTGTCAATTTCAACCAAATATCCGGACTTGATTCAATAGTCAAATTATGAAAATAAGCCATTGTTTGAGCCACACTAAAATTTTCATTTTCATTCTTCTACTCATTTTCAATCACATATTTTTCAATAAAATAATATTTTCCATCACATCAATAACTTTTCCTTCTTTTTCAACCACACATTTTATATCAATCTACTATTTCAAAATACATTCTTCCAAAATAATGTGGTTCAAATACACCCTAAATTAACTAACTTGTTCTACTCGTCGAATAGATCGTTATAGTATATTTGAAATAACAAATCTAATTTCGGATGAATGAAAAATTGTGAGTCAAAGTTGACAGAAAATAGAGAGGAAAACTGACTGGAAAATTAGCGTTCGAGCGGTGAGGCTGTCGCTCTAGGGGAGCGACAAAGTCTCTATTTTTTACACTCGAGGGATGTAAGGGCAACATGCTAGCGACAACATATGTTGTGACCCTTGGCAAAGATTGCTGAGTTTTGGGGCATAACACTTCATTCACAACATTTCCTCCCCTATAAACAAAACCCTTGGGACGTCCATTTTAATCATCCAATGATATATAATCATAGCATAACATTAAATTCTTCTTTTCCTAACCAAAACTCTGCATAAAAATCTATTTTCCATTTCATTCTAGTAGTAGTACAAAAACCAATTTTCGGTTTGTTGTTTTTGTATTTTGGAGTGCTACAAACACAAGAATATAGTCGTTGTATTTTGATAATTGATTGACATATCCATAGACACCGTTGCGAGGCAAAATCGACTTAAGGACAAATAGTTCAACTCTTACCTCGACTTTGCATCAATTTCTCTTAGCGTTACTTTGACATTCTTTTTCTTTGATGTTTTATTACTCATTTTCTTACAGTTACTTTGTTCAATTTTTGGTAAGATTGATAAATTTGAATTTTTGATTTTAAAGTTATCACTCAAATCAATTTTCCATAAACAATTATATTTTTAGAGATAATTGCCGCCAAATTGTGGATGCAATACAGAGCAAACCCGTCTCGTGAATAAATAGTCAAACTCGTCTTTGTGAATAATTTTTTTGAATATGAGATAGTGTATCATTCAATAAAACTGGTTGTCCCAGAATTAAATTCTGGGTCAAACCAGGGGCACCACTTGGTGCCCCCCTATTGGAGGGAGATCTGTTGGGGCAGACACCCCTCCAATAGGGGGGGGGGGGTGCACTTGACTCAGAATTTAATCTCGGGACAAGTAGCATGCTTCGTGTGTCATTGCCCCAATCAGGTTCCTTATCTCACTCTTGAGTTGGCACGTCATATAAATATTAGATAGTCTCATGCAAATAATTTGAATAATTAAATTGCTTAGGATCTTTCAATAAATATGGCAATAAATCAAAAAAATTTCGAAAAAATAAAAAAATCTTAACGGATTCCAAATTTATTGAGGACAAAAGTTTAATTCATCGTTCCTTTGAATAAGTAGAAAATCATCTCAATTAAAAGTTTAATTATTGAACTTGATATCAAAGCCTATAAAAATCATAATTTCAAATTTTGCACGCGTTAAGCTTACGAGTTTGGCATATGCACGAGGGTGGATTGAAAACTAATTTTCAGTAAATAATAAAAACTGAGTATATTTTAAAACTTTTTAGATTTATGAAAACCAACCATTTTATTGAAAATCCAAATAATTTATCACTTAGAAATTCATAAAGCTATCATGAGAGAGGTTGTGAGGGCAGAGAAGAAGCAGCTGGACACCCTGAATCAACACATTCTTGTTTACTGTGAAAACAGAATCGCTTGCTGAGCATGCAACACCAACACTCTATGCCTGCTTCACAATTCAACTTTTTGCATAGCTTTCCCTCGAACAATTTGCTGCTTTTAAGGTTTCCAACCAGGATCCTGTCATTACCTGCAGTTGAATAAATAAATAAATATAGAAGAAGAAAAAAAAAAGGTGGAAACACATCGATAAGTGACTATCAAGAATCAAAATGTGGTTTTGTTTAAAAAGAAAAGAAAAAAATTTGGGTTTTTGCTTCATGATGAATAAAGATACAAACGATCAATTTTGAAACAACTAAAGAATTTACCATTAGTAGATCATCTCTATAATAGATAGAGAAATAATCCATTTTGTAACAACTTATCGTCTATTAAAACTGGTGATTTTGAGAAAAAACGAGTCGACTTATTTCAACTGTATCAATTTTACTGTCTTATTAAGTCAAAAAAAGAAGCCAAATTCTAAGCTTAGCCAGACATGCTCTACACTATATGACAACGTGATCGAAATACAATGAAACATACGAGAATCAGAAATAGAAGAAAGAAGGAGAAGGCATAAAGTTTACTTGCATTCGTTAGGAATTAACAATGATAGAGTGGTCAAGAAAAATAATATGAAATGACCAAAGTTAAATGAAGCCATTGATTAGATAAAGATGGAGTTTTGTATTGTGAGTTGTGTTCAATTTATAGCCCCAATTCCAAGTCTTAAATTAATGTAATTAATATTTAACAGTTAGGATTAGTGTGATCATCATAATAATAGAATAACATTATTTAGCATTAGTTGTGCTTTAGGTGACAATGAGGTCCACCGTTAATTGTCCAATAAATTTGGGATATATTTTGATTCTTCGACCTGTTAAAGCTAGAACTCAACTCCCACCTAATCTGATACTACGCATCACTTTTGCTAGATAGCATTACTCTAAATGAATTATTATCATTTGATTTTCTTTTCTAAAGAGGTAGGTTTTATATAAGCACATTTTTAACTAATTATGCAATTATAATTTTTGGGCATATCAAACATATTATGATTCTTATGAATTTTGATAATATTATTTTTTAAATATCACTATCAGTTATGGAAAAGAAAATTATGAAAGAAAATGATATAAGATTGGTGTGATCTCTATCAATTTGATAAGAATATTTTTGTAATCTTTTCTGTGAAATTATTGTGCATGCTTTCTATTAACCTTTTTTTTTTTTTTTTAATACCCAAGTATCCAACTTCATCACACAGACCAGATAAACCGTGGGATGTGCACCAAACTGACCAGGGTTCAGAGCCCCCCCAACTGAACTGCCAAAGTGCCGAGCGAGTCAAACACATGTTGCACCTTGCCTTCCAGGAGAACTATTTTTTTACCTTATATAAGATGAAATCATTTATAAAAACGGTGTTGAGAATTAGAAACTCTTATTCTATGCCATCAAGAACAACAAAATCACAATAAATAAAAAATAAAGACACAGAATAAAAAAACACAAAATTATAGAGATTTGCGTAAATTTGAGATTATGTCATCATTCATCATTATAGTAATTTTATAATTAAAAAAATAGCACTCTATTTTCTTTAACACCACTCTTTTGATGATAATAAAATAAATCTTAATAACGATTTTCTATTTATAAGAAAAATTAGGCTCCACGACTTAATAAACAGAACGATTGCCATGACATTAAATCATACAAATGTTTTGATAAAGTTTAAGCTTGTAACATGTTTTATTTGTACAATCATTGGTGGATGTAAAATATCTTCTGGTCCATTTCCTAACAAACAATTATTTTCATCTTCTGGTCCATTTCCTAACAAACTGGAGCAAGTTTCAATGAAATTTATGGCATGTTGAAGTCCTGTCTCATTCAGTCCACAAAAACCACAGATTCTTTGGCCACAAGAATGGATGGTTGAGGTTCATATGCAGTTGTAGTCTGTCTTTAATAGTATTACCCAGTGTTTTGAAACGTAATAGAAAGACGGAGACTTAGCATATGAAAAGGCCGTCAACCCTATTTTTACCGCTAAATACTGCGGGCCAAGGCGCCAAAGACGTAAAAAGTTCCACGCCTTTTTTATTTTATTTTTTAAGTTAAATAAACTAATCAAATGAAAGAATTATTATTGGAAGGAAACACATTATTTGATCTAGACTTCGCCGGCACACAAGACCATCGCTACAAATAAAATGTTGCTTCAAGAATGGATTTTTCGATGCTGAAACCACAATATCGATTGCTAATAGGCATAACCGACGAAAAATGATCGACCTTACATCCGTTACTATTTTAAGAGTCGGTGTCAACAAATTTTCTGTAAGTAAAGGGTAAAATTTTTACCACTTATAAAACAGGCCAAGGTATCAAAGGGGTGATTAGTACAGGCTTAAGCACTAAAAGGCATGACTCATGTGAGTCTAGGTGTAAAAAAGTGCGCACCTTTTTATTTTACTTTTTAAGTTAAAAGTAAGGAAAAATAAACTAATCAAATGAAAGATTTATTATTGGATAATCTTATAATACATAAAATAATATTTAAAAAAAATAAGAAAACGCATTATTTGATCTAGACTTCGCCGGGACCATGCATCACTACTGGCAATCCTCACTATCATGGCATAGTTGAGATCTTCGTGAGGTAATCTCAGTGCCTCTTAAGAGCCCCCGTATGGCCCATTCTCTTGTAGGGAAGACAGAAGGAATAGCACGATTAGTCACTTCTTGAATATTAAAAAATAAAAATAAAAAAAAATCACGTTCGTGGTGAGGAATGGGAAGGAATGGCAAGCAAGTCTCTTACGAATGGGACGCCCACTCAAGGACATCAATTTTCATTAAGCCACGCAGGAAAAAGTGACGAAATTCTTCACACAACGCACGCCAAAACTTGTAAGGCTTGAAGCTTCACCCTACCTCTTTGCAACGCCTTAAAACATTTTAAAACCCTGAAATACTGCTATATATTTCAATTCTTACTGCTATATTTCAATTCTTGGCATCACACATTATACTACTAAATTTTTGACATTCTGGAGAGAGATTTCATTTCAAAAAGGAGAAACTTGAATTCGAATTCAATACTTTCACTAACAAGCAGTCTCTTGAATGGCTACAAATTAAGACATGATTCAAAATCACCAATTAGCTTTCTTCCATTAATCACTTATGGCATATTTTCCACAAATATTAGATAGTGATGAATAGCATTAAGAATGAAAGAAAAGTAAATATGCTGTTCATTATACTATCAAATAAATACCAAACATGCACTTAATATAAAATGACACTGTAATTTTGTGGAATTTGTTATTGCTTAAACAAATTCTCGCTTTCCAGTTTATGATCTCTGACGACGCTCCGGAAGACTTTCAACATCTCGGCAAATGTTACAGCTCCAACCAAAGTATGGTCCTCTCCTACAACCCAAACATAGCTCACCCTATGTGCAAGTGCTTGGATCATCACAGCAACTAAAGAACTCCTTGGATTGCACAAAATCGCCTCAGAACTCCTCGCAGGGAAATACCGCCCTGCCTTGCCATGCCTACTCGAACCCGAACCAGACACGGACCCGAACTCATCTTCGGAAGAACAACTAGAAGACGAAGATGGCACTGTAGAATGACTGTTTTCCTCCATTAGTTCCAACATTGCCTCAAAATTTCTCTCTTCCAGCTTCATTTTCACCACCTCGACTAAATCCTCTGGTGGACCACTGTAATCTATGTACGACATCAGATCACCGGCGGAAAGAGTAGCAATAGCTGCTGCAACTGTTTCATCACAACAGGCAAGAGAGAGGGGCGAAATTTCACCTATTATTCTATCCTCATCATCAACAACTGCAATCGACGTTTGCTGCACGAGAGCACGAGTAATATAATCCAAAGCAGATGACGCAGGATCGTGGAAGTGCACAGTCATGATGTCTTGATCAATGATATTCAGCGATTCAATAGTTGAGGTAGGGATCGGGGAGAAGACTCCGATAGAATTGAGAAGGAACCGAATGACATCTTCCTGTGTTATCCAACAGTATAAGGATTGTTTGTTGAGGAACTTCTTTCTTGAATATGTGCTTCTCTGGTTTTGGATAGGTATCACCAGGTTCTGAGCCCCTTCAAGGATGCAATCTATTGCCTCCAACAAGCTGAAATATACACAAAGAAGAAAGATTAAGACACATTTTTCTATTACTCACATAATCATTTCCCAAGAAACCTTAAACAATTACTAAAGAATTAATAACAAAAATCCAAGAAAACATTTTTTCTTGTAAATTGAGAAAACTGACAAATGACTTAATTCACAAAGGTCCTATAAAACTTTCTTAAGCTACCCATGAAAAATCTTTCTTGCACACAGATTTTAGCTATATCTGTATTTGTCCAAGTTCTTAACTGATTAGACGACTCATCTAAAAGTTTTCTTTACCGGTAAAATCTTATTTGTCAAACCCTTCTGGACAAATCATAAATTATTTATAGATTTTATTTGTAAATTATAATATTTACAAATATTGTTAACTTATCAACCATTCATTTCTATCAATTTATAAATTAATTCTTCCCAATCAGAGGCAAAATTACATATTCAACACACTCCTCGTGCTCATCACAAAAGCTGCAATATGTTCACCATTTTCAAAAATAGACTGAGATTTGAACGAGAATACTAACTCGTTAACCACCTTGTCTAGAAACTCGGCTATTAAAAAAGGGATTTTGCTGTGTGTTCATACTTAAGGAACATCAAAACCTGCTCATGTAGCATTCAAGAAAATAAGTATACAATTCCCCAACTTATTTTCAAGGCACCCAATTCAAGTTATCCAAAACACCAATTCAATTCAAGAAAAAGGGAATCTTTAATCTAAAATTGAAAGCCAAACAAGGAAAATATGCAGAAATCAAAAAACATTTCTATATTAGTGGCACGTTAAACCATTTCGTCTAAAAATTTAACAAGATTTCTTTTTAGAAAACAAAATACAAAAATATACGAACCTGGATTTAGGATCCAAATGCCTGACAACAGAAACTCCTTTGGGCAAAATATCAGAAACCGTAGCCTCAAAAGCCTTAAAAGGATTGACCAAATTCTCCTTTCTGCAAAGAAAGCAAATCACATCCGCCGTGCAAATCTTCCCCACGCATACGCAGGACTCGTCAGCACAACATTTCCACACGCTCAAATAATTCTCTTCAGATCTCTTCAGAGCCGTCAAGGCTTCGGAGACTGTGGCTTCCGCCGTGATCCACCTGAGCGCCGGCTTTCCAAGGCACAAATCTGATACCTCTCGATTCAGGAAACTCACTGCCATGCAATAACAACAAAGTCTTGATCAATTCAGACGAGGAAGAGAGAGAATTGTTTTTATAGATGAGAGAGAGAGAAGATTATGAGCGTTGATATGTGTGCCAGTATATATATAGAAAGAAATGGAGAATTCTGGAATATTGAGTATTGTACGGAGGAGCGAAGGAGTTGTTGAATTATAAAGGATGAAACGGAAGAAAGAGGTATCTGCCCATAATCTAATTTTTTTTCTTTTTCATTTCTTTATTATTATAATTATTAAGGTGTGTTTGGGTCACATTATTTTCGAACAATATATTCTAAAATAGTAGATTGATGAAAAATGTGTAGTTGAAAAAGAAAAAAATATTATTGATGTGATGAAAAATATTATTTTATTGAAAATGTATAGTGAAAAATGAGAATAAAAAAATAATGTGTATGAAACAGGACTTAATATTGAACAAAGCAAAATATTCAACAGCGATAAAGCTTCAAAGGGATTGTATATTTGTCTCTTTGATGTTTAAATCAACTATGAGATAAAGTAATTAGAGCGGTACGTTAAGCTTCTGTTTGACAATTATTATTTTAATTTTTTATTTATTTTTAACCACATATTTATACAATAAAATATTTTATAATTAAATTCAAAATTTTTTGCTACTTTTTAACCATACGTTCTTAAAAAATTCACTATTCAAAACACCACTTTTTCAAAATAATGGCAGTTGAACATGAGCTAAATTATAAATTGGATTTGATATGGCATTTTAGGGAGTAACATGAGTTAGAATTCTTCGCAAATTATCTTGTTCTACAAGGAAGTGTTCTGTAATTAAGTAAATGGTTTTTTGATCGAATGGAACTTTTGAGGCCCAAAATGTTGGTGTAGAAGTGGGGAGAACTTAATGGTGAGATTGAAGTTCTTGATGTGCTAATCCTTAGCGGTGAGATTGAATTTCTTGATATGCCAAGGTTGAATGTTTCTTTTATCAAATACAATTTCGTACCTAACATAGGCACAATTATATAAAACAAATATCCATCAGGCGGCGGCAAAATCTAGAAGCGTTTGTTAAATATATTTTAATTGGGTTGGTAAATCGAATTTGATTTGTTAGGAAAACGTTTAATCGTACCAAAGAGGACAAAGCTTTGTCAGGTTGTGGAGCCAAGTACACTTTAATTCATTTCCACTTGTTGACCAACAATTTCCCAAAATTAGGTACACTACGTAAATATCTAGAAAAAAAAAAGTGTGATTATAAAAAAAAAAAAAAAAAAAATTATTATTGCACAATTTTGTGGTTCTTGAGAATGATTTGGACATTGAAGTGCATTACTACCGCGTAAAGGGTGTCCACAAACCTCATGGACCACTATTTGTTTTTATTTTTTTGTTGTGTTTCAGAACAAAATTATTCTTAAATGTGTATTTTGGATTGTAAATTTGTTGGGGTAGTATGATAGTCGATGTAATGAGTTAATAATTTTGTTGACTTGTAAGCACTGATTGGCATCAATGTCTATGCATATGTATACTACTTTAGCAGAGTATACAATTGTCATGAACTTCATCGTTGCGACCCCATTATGGGACAAATTCTACTGATACAACGCATGCCACTTAATAAAGGATTTGTAGATACAATCAAAATCAAAATATGATAATTATCTCTTTATTGTGTGTAGTAAGTGTTCTAAAAAGCAGGTTTAGACCGTGTCTAAGCTTGAGGCGTGGATGAAACGTTATGCCTTGACATTGAGCACGAAATTAAGCGGTCAACTTGCCCAATTAGGTAGGCTTTATTAGTTTCTTTTTTATCCCCTTTTTAAAAGCCTTTTATTTGATTTTAGGTTCAAGTTTTTTCTTTGAAAATTGTATAATTAACTAATTATTGAAATTAATAAATAAATATAGTAATTTTTTTAATTTTAGATGTTTGAAAATGTATTATTTTAATTATTAAATGTTTTTTAGAATGATTAAGAATTTAAAATAATATTAAAATAAAAAAATGCTTTTTTACGCTTAGACTTCTATCAGGCTCGTAAAGTTTGAAACTTGACATCTACGTTTAGTCACGTTTTACACTTTTTAGAGGGCCAAGGGAAGAGTTTTGTTGGTGAGAATTCTAAACTTGAAGTTGATTAATGTTTTGAGCCTCTATTTTGATTCATGGTTTATCTAGTAGAGATCGAGCTCCAAAAAAACAGTGAATAGTAACAAGCGAGGTACTAGAAAATTGACAGTTAAGAAGGAAACCTATTATTATTACATATCAAAGAAGAATCAAATAAAAAGCTTCTCTCACTTAAGGTGCAAGATACAACAAAATTCTTAGTGGTTGAAAGATTTTTAGGTCACTGGTTGTTTGTGTCCACGAAATTGTATTGAGCAGTCTTTGAGATATTTTGGTAATCTTAGTGACATATAATATTGACATGAAATGGATATTCCAAAAAACATTTATGGTTAGCTTCAAAGGCTAGATGGGGGCCACATTTTACATATGTAACATTGTTACAACGTGTTAAGATACATATCTAATCAAGATCGTATTTAGATAACGGACTCTAACTCAAAAGAGTACACGTGCATTGACGAAACACGGTTTCGTCATATAATAATACTTCTATATATTTGACAGCGATCGAGTTTAGATAATGGACTTTTAAGTAATTGAATATAACCTTAAAAGAATAGTAATTAAACAGTGCAGTGCTAGAAAGCCTAGACGAGAGCAATAGCTCGACAAAGCAATTAAGCACCCAAAACAAAGGATGAAAAAGGGTAGAGATGTTGAATAATTTTTGGTTCTCTCTCTCTCTCTCTTCTAATTTCTGTCAAAAGCGCTAGTTTCAGAAATAAATCTTTTGAAATTTTTATTTTTATTTTTTGTTGAATGTGTGGTGAATGAACCACTTGGGGTACCTTGGGAGGCTTGGAAAGTTTATTGGCATGTTGAATTAGAAGATCATCTATTGTACACATGAACAAAATGACCAAACTTTTAATCACTCTTTTTGCAAACACTTTTAATCCCAAGAAATGCTCAATAATTTCTGATATTCATTACAATATTGGCATTTGGAAGCGAGATTAATATGCATTTTGTGTATAATCACCTCATCCATAGGCATCGAACTATACCATATTTTCCATAGAAACAACGAGATTTTGAAGCGGATTGATTTATGCAAGAACACAGTATGCACTGCATAGCACTCGACAATATTTATTTGGAACAACACTAAAGATATATTTAAAAAATCACATTAACCTCCCCTAATCATAGTTTTGACCAAAGTTCTAAAATGCAAAATGTGTGACAATGCATTTTAGTCTAGCGTCAAACATTACAAACATATGCGTGCATATGCGAAGTATATGCGTAATTATACTTTTTTCAATTTCTAATATTATTTTAAATATTTGAAACTAATAAATAAATAAAATAATTCATTAATATTTGAACTCTATGCACATTCTTCAAATTATTTTAAGTAAATACTACAATTACTTAAATTTTATACATATTCTTCAAATTTTCAATATAATTATATTGCTCAAAATTATAAATACTACAATTTATTGATAATTAATTCCTACAATTAGATTAGACACGAACATCGACTTTAAAAAAAAAAAAACCTAAATCTTGTTTGAAAAGGGAGAAGGAGACTCGAATTCAACGTAGATAATTTGTAACTCTACTGAAAAATTGTTTTGATTTTTTTATTTTTCTAAACGTCAAAATCACACATATTGATGTATATAATGCACGGGCTTTGATGATTTGGACTAATTTAATGTTTATTGGACTCAATTTGTTTTTTTTTTAATTATAAAAATGAGTTAAATTTTGCTAGACTAATTTGGACACAATTTTTAACACAAATGTATGAGTATTTTGACATTTAAGTGCGCATATACTATCAATGAAATGGATTGACCGAATTATCATATGCATACCCCATATGCGGGACGTTACGAAAATGCCTCGAGCATATGAATGCATATGCAAAGTATATGTGCGCATTTTAAAACATCGATTTCGAGTATAACACATATAGTCATACCATCTTTTGACTCATATATCATCTAAAATATGGTTGATATACTTCAAACATAACGTTAAAAAGAAAAAATGAAAGTTGGCTACTATTACTTGTAGTTAATTTGCTCAAGTAAAACTATTTGAATATAAATTGATACATTATATATAGAGCTCATTCGACATAGTTTAATTTTAATCTATAAATTTATTAGTTTTGTTTAAGTGGTATTCTTTTCTTGAATATATATTTTTAGATAATTATATATGTAATATCTAATTTAACAAAATAGTTATTTATATGTACAATTAATTATCAAATGACTAGAATGGATATTATAATATTATTCTGGAGTAATGTAATTATTAATATATTAGAATAACACTACATATATTATATAAAATGATACATATATTAGTTTTAGCTAAATTTACTTAAACTGTAAAAAAAATGTATTTAACATCATGTTATAATTTATCAATTTATAAATATGAATCTTTATTTGTTAATATGTATACAGTTAATTTAATATTAAAATGAAAAGGTTAAAAAGTTAAATTGTAAATAAGTGTAGAGCATTTCATATTTTTCTTGAAAATGATATTTTAGGTATATCGACCATATTTTAGAAAATACAAAAGGGATCAGTGGTATATGTGATACTCAAATCTAAAAAGAAGAAAGGTTAGTGTATTTTTTCTAAGCACGAGTAGATATATCTTATATTGTCATTGTTTCTTTTCCTTATTCAACCCGATTCAGAGAACACATCGTATATCGGCATAGCACAAAAACACCAAGCAGATTCAATCCCAAATCCACCCAGACCCCCACCCGTAGAGAGTGTATCTCATCTTTTGGAGCATTATCCATTTCTCTATATGTATTATTAATATTGTTTCACATTCAATTATGTAATTCCAACTAAAACAATGATTCTGATAAAGCTTAGAGGTCAAGAAGCATAATATTCTGGTACAAAACTATATTCATCAGCTAATACACATCAAAAAGGAAAACTGTATAAAGAAACTCCATATGCAATTATGCCCTTGTGTTAATTGAGCATGTGAAGTTCAAATTATAATTGGTAATTTTTAAATTTGTAATTGGCATTTTCTTTAGTGAAAATCAAATACTAGTTGAACTGTATTAGAAGTTAATTGAGTTGTAATCAAAGTCAAAATATTTAAGGATTAATAGTATAGGTCTCAAAGAAGTCTAATATGTCAAAAATGTCCAACAAAATCACATATGCTCAAGGAAATACAATTAGAAGTCTAAAGAGTATCAAAAACAGCACAAGTTATGCTCAAAATTCTCAGGCAACGCATTTATCACATGAAAAACATTGGAACTAGGACAATGCTACTTCTATAAGAATTGTAACGCTCTGAATTAGCTTTCGAATACATTTTGAATCTCCTCAGTCAAATATTGGGAGAGAAAGTTATAAAGAAAATACTGACGATTGCTCACCTGCTGCTTGTCGTTGCTGGACTACACTCAAGCGACGTGGTTGTTCCATAAACAATAAATTTCGATTCTCAAACTGATTTTGAGTTTCTTTTCATTCCAAATACTACCCATTATAAATATATACCCTATAGGACGTCCAAAAGTGAGTTGAATATATTTATTCAGTAGAGATCATTCCTTCGAAGATTCAAAATATTTATTGATTCCAAGATTCAACAATCACATTTTACTAGTTCCATAAATGCTTCCAAAACATATTTTATTGATTAAGTTATATTGTTTCATATTAAACCATAGATCAAAACACACAAGATATTTTGATCCATATCAACCCTTTTTAGCTGATATGTGAGCATGCCATTTGCAATGACCAAAAAAAATTCTTATTGCTAAATTTCTCTTCAATTTAAGGTAATTTTACAAAATCATGGATATGGAGTATTTTTCTAGCTTCTTTTAATTATGAACTCATTGCTTCAACCACAAGAAATTGCATACCTATTTTGGTCTCAGGACGCGACGAGGGACTTTCGAAAAATGTTCAGGAGTTGTTTCCCTCCGTTTCAAGTAGAGTAGAGCAATCGAAGGATGAGGTGGCAAATGATAATAACTCAAAAAACGTAATTTTTAATAGTTGTATTTATATCTAAAATTAGAATCAAGCCTCTCTAACGATGTTTTAAGATCTAAATCATAATTTAGATCTTCAAAGCGGTTGGAAATCTCTCTAATTAAGAAATGCAAAGTGAATTTTCGAGCAAGAAATATAAAAAAAATGTAAATTTATATATTTTTTCTTAAAATTTATCTATATCCTCAAGAGGCAAAAAGTTACAAACATACTTGCACCCAATTTTTTTAAAAATATTTTTACTGAAACAAAATTTGAATTTAGATCCACCAAGATGTAAATGAGGATGCAAAATTAGTTTTGAAAATATCAATTTACATTCAATTTTTTACCATTATTGAAGATACTTGACGAAAACAAATGTAATGGATCCTCGTTTTACTATCAACCTAAAACATAGGCCTTTTAAATAAGGATTATTCTTTCTGTACATAATATCTTACCTAATTGGTTATATAATTAACAAATGACGATCCCCTATTGAAAACGTTTGGGTAAAGAATTATGTACTTGTGACATAACAATTTAAATAAAATTCAGTAATGATAAACTTTTTGCAGAGAAAATTCATTTTTTCGTGGAATAAGTGCGCTTTTAAAAACTGGGGAAAAAAAACCCTAATATCAAACAGTGTCAAATAAAGAAGAGACAGAAGAAACTGTTAAACCCCAAACCCAGAACGGAGGCTTTTGTAATTTGTACAATCGTCAATGGCACTCATGGTTAAATTTCCAATGAATGCCGCTTTGGCTACTCAGCAACATAAGGGTATGCTCATTCCATGGTCTTGTGGAAGATCATCAGGCAGTAATGTCAGTATTAATGTTTCCAAAAGGAGAAATTTTTTGGTTGCGATGGAAAGAACTCCAGTGCAATCTACATCGCATAATATTGGGCTCCCTATTATGGTAATTTCAAGCTTTGTTGATTTTCTCACATTTTTATCTTTATTTTTGGTTAATTGACCTTTTTTTCAATTCGGTTTATGATTTTTAGTTGAAGTCAATTTCTCATGTTACATCGAGTGTTGAAAGTTGTACATTCTACTATTGAGACCTCAGGGGGATCTTTCGTGTATAATCCTGCGCAGTCCTGGTTCCGGGTAGGTATTCATTATTGAAATGCAGTGTATGCGTATACGAGCGAATTGCAGATTTAGGATTTATAATGTGGATTTTATGACACTGATCAAATAGCAGAATTCTATATTTTTGCTATTTACCGGAAGCATACTGACACTACTTGATTGTCAATCCAACGTACCTTTCTGGTACCACTATGCCAAGTTTAATTACTAAAATTGTATTTAATGAGACACTTAGTCTTCGAGGAGCATCATACTCAATTTGAATCTTCTTCACGCCTTTTGGCTTATGCCAAGGCAAACTCAATAGCTTCGCAGCAGCCACAGTCTGAGCTTGCCTAGCTGAAAATACTTTTTGGCTGAGTCAATTCCATCAATAAGGAAACCATCACGAGCCCTGCAAACCGTTGCATGACTTCTGCATATACTGGAGACCAGAGAAGTTGCCTGCCAGCATTGTGGTGTTCATCTCTGGCCTGATTATGCGTAGCCTTCCGTATCTTTTGTGCCTTGTTATATTCTTGAGTTGCTTTGGCATGCTTGCTCTTTTAATCAATGATCCTATATCGTCAAAGACTCTCCTTTTCAAAAACAAACTAGTCCATGCCTTCCAACTATGCCAACATTTTGGATTCCTTTGGGGTTTGCCAAGTTAATTACAGAGCTTTCAGGAGAAATGTTGGATGTTCCTTCAATTGGATTTGTTATTATGATGCGTTAAAGTTGTCTTTTAACAGAATTTCTTGTTTACTTATCAACATTTTTGTTTTCCTTCTATATACGAAATTTATTATTATTTGTACAGGTCATCACTTGCGCTGCTATAGAATATTTCTCACCTGCTTTTTCCACTTTATTTTTCCCTCAGAATTTTAAAATTTTCAGAAGATATTGACATTTGTAACCATTTATGTTCAGAATCATTGTTATGATTTTGTTAGTTTTCCAAGAAAGATGACATATTGTGCAATCGAGCTTAGTGTTGCGGATGCTCCTTACATAATTTCTGTTTTCATAATTTTATGCAGGTAAATGGTTGTACTGGAAAAATGGGGAGGGCTGTTCTTGAAGCTGCTATCTCTGCTGGACTTCACCCCGTTCCTGTAGCATTAGGTGGTCCGGTAGATTCTGGGAAAATTGTGGATGTCGGTGGAAAAGAGATTGAAATTCATGGCACGTCTCAAAGAGAAGACGTTCTGTCTTCTGTTTTAACCGAATATCCAAATTTGATTGTGGTGGACTACACGGTCCCAGCTGCTGTGAATGGTAAGCATATGTTGATTTATGGTATAATGCAAGGGTGTAGCTTAGTTTCCAAAATGCTTCTGCTATGTAGCTAGAGTCCAAAGTTATAGCTTGTGCACTTTTTGTATTCTGGTATACAGAAAATGCTGCACTGTATTGCAAAGTTGGGGTACCATTTGTAATGGGAACCACTGGAGGAGACAGGGAGCTGCTGTATAAGACTGTTGCAGACTCAAATGTTTATGCTGTGATCTCTCCACAAATGGGTAAACAGGTACTGTTAACTTTGCAATTGTTATTTAGTTTGTTATGTATGATGTTCAATTGTTTTCTTGTATTTTGCATTTGTAAAACCTGTTTCACTGATGTCTTTTAGGTGGTAGCATTTCTTGCAGCCATGGAAATTATGGCAGAACAGTTTCCCGGAGCTTTCTCTGGGTATCATTTACAAGTGAGGTCTCTATAGTCCCTTTCTTTTCTAGTTTAAGAGTTTAGTATAATTTTCTCCTGCTCTTCAATTTAATACAAAAAATTCAACAGCTTTCACAGGCTTTTTTTCCCATAGGCAGCAATTTATTGAGTTGACTTTTCTTTCATATTAGTTTTTTCTCGGCTGTGTGTGTTTGCTTGAAGGGGAGTGCACATGTTAGCATACAAATAACATACAGGGAAAAATAAAGTAATAAATCCCCTGAGTCACCACTACCATCAGTTGATAGCTCCAGTATTATCCACTTCCACCTTAAATTAAGGAGTTATTTATCAGCTATATACTTGGTCATTGATGTGTATGAATGCTTTGTCTTGTAGAATGATGGAAAAGGTAAATTTGAGAATGCACTGATGTATTCTCTTTTACTGATTTTCCGTACCTTCCAGTAAGTGTTCATATCTTAATTGCATTATAAGATAACGCACCTCAAAAACTTTATTATAATCTCTCAGTTTACTTTGAAACTTCCCATTTTTGCTTGTTTTACCATCTTGTCTGATATATAAATATTCATGATTTTAAGAGTGAAATTTTGGCCCTTATTTTTTTTTCTTTGAGCATGTTCTTATATCCATATGTAATGCTTGGATTAGTCATTTTTGAAGTTGAAAGTAAGAATGTAAACTCACTCTCTCATTTAATCCCTGGTAAAACTTATATAAGGTGATGGAGTCCCATCAAGCTAGCAAATTGGACATTTCTGGAACTGCTAAGGCTGTCATAGCATGCTTTCGGAAACTTGGAGTCTCCTTTGATCTAGATCAGGTGCGTTTGGGGTGTTCATTGTAGACACATTATTGAAATATATCTCTCCTTTCCCACACCTTTCAAGGATGAAAACATAGGTATTCTGCAAATTATTGCTCAATTTGGCACAAATTAACTTTGAACACAAAGAAAAGTTAGCGAGTTTCTTGCTTCAAAGTTTTCTGCTTTTAACTTTGTAAATGCATGATTGCACATGAATAAAAATACTATAAATCTCGAAGAAGACTTAAAAATTAAATTAAGCCTCAAGACTGAGGAGCTCAAATACATTCATGTTGAAAAGTCTCAGGTGAAGTACCCAAATGTTATTATTTGAGGAAGCTCAACATTTTAGGGCGCTAGTCAATGCTCTCTACTCGTCATAATTTTCTCATCCTCTCTTCTGGTTCATTTTTTCTGCGTTGTAGGAGTTCATTAATTGTTTTCATATGTTCCCATTGAGAAAATGAAATTCATTAGTGAGGAGATTCTTGGTTCAAGGGGAGAAGTGGTTTTGGAGGTGCGATCAAGATGCATTCTTGAAAAGAGTAGCACGATAGGTATGACTTGGGAAATTGGGGGCACTGGAAAACTATGTAATTGGCTTATATCATTGACATTGGACCAGTGAGCTGAGCTAAAATGGTGAAATTACTATGACAAGAGATGGTTGCAAAAATTTGGTTTCTTTGGACTTTTGTGTGGGTAGCTCGGGATCAAATGGAAAAGTGAAAAATGATTACGTAACTGACACAAGTTTACCGGTATTAAGGCTCAGGTTGCTGATGTATTCTTGGTTCATGATGCTTTATCAGAAATTGCTGCAGTTAAAAAGGACTGCTTGCACATAGTTTTAAGGTGCTAGGACTACGAAATTACACGTGGCTTTGGAGAACGAATCACGCTGTTCTCGTTTTGTTCTTCTATTGTTCTCTGATTATGCTGGACCAATTAACTTGCAACGGAGTGGATGTCTTTTTTCGCCGTCTCTGCTCAGAGGAGTGTGAGCCCATTGTGATCCTACATCTTGTCATCATGATATATTTTGCTGTGAATTTGTTGTCGCGTGCTTGAATTTATGATATCTTGTATAGAATAGCATATTCCTGTTTCAAATAGAATCTTATGATGTTTCCAAGTAACTTTTATTTCCTGATATTTGTTATCAATCTATCCAATTAGGTTCAACTAATACGAGACCCCAAGTTACAAACTGAGATGGTGGGTGTCCCAGAAGAGCATATATCTGGCCATGCTTTCCATATGTATCATTTAACTTCACCTGATGGAACGTAATATACTAACCCTCATTTTCAACATTGTTATGATACTGTCGTTTTTTGCAAGCAGCAGATATTTGCTTATGCAATTTCTTTTGTTTTTTTGTTGGAAGTGTTTCCTTTGAGTTTCAGCATAATGTTTGCGGACGGTCAATTTATGCAGAGGGTACAGTTGATGCTATGCTTTTCCTTGCCAAGAAGGTAAATATAGTTCGTAATAGTTTGTGATAGTTGTATAACTCACTTTTGGCATCCCATTTGTCCAAACCAATCAGTTGAACATGTTAGTTGTATAATCCCCCTTTTGTCCCATGTAACAATGTTTTCACAGTGTGTACTGCATATTCTTGAATGCAGGTTCAATCGAAAGCAGACAAGCGGATATATGACATGATTGATGTTTTGCGCGAGGGTAACATGAGATAAGGGCTGTTCTCAACCCGAAGCATCCTTATTTGTAGTTTATTGGGACTCCTCCTTTTACAGTGTGTAATGCCAGAATATTGTAACATGACTTAGGATCAAAAGTGGAAACTAGAGGTTCATGTCAATTTTTGTACCTAGGAAACGTTAGATTTACGATTTGGTTTCTCCATATGGATGGAAATCCAGATTATGAAAGAGGGACGAATTTATTTATTTAAATCGTACTTTCAACTATCTTACACAGGATGATTCTCAAGTAACCAGACACGAGGATTCTCCACAGAAAAATCATTCATAATGCAGCACGATGTCATGAAGGTAGTTGAAAATCAGCTATGCCTATTAAATTTAAGACATAATCCTTCATAACCATGATCAGTAGCGCTGGAGCTTCAACTTTCAGATTTGCTTTGTTGAACTCTTCACTGACTGTTGTATAAAAATTCGGGACTTTGAAGAAGTCAAAGGAGGAATTACGAGCTTGCAATGCAGTTTTGATTCCCGATTTTGCATATAAAGAACCCATAGGCCTCAAGATCTTCCTCAGTGAACCAAGGTGGTAAAAGAGTGGATGAATCCACAATATCTATCTTGGAAAGGAAGGTGAAATCTAGGATAAAAACTTTAGGAAAGGTCTATGTAATTTGCCCAATTGTAAAACTTACTATTTACTAATTCACTTTTTATTTTTTTTTATTTTTTTGTAAACACTTGCTAAATTTAGCCTCTGGCAAATTTATAAATTATTTAGTAAGAGAAAATAATGAATCTCACGAAATATTTGAAAAAAAAAAAAAAAAGAGTAGTTATGAAAGTGTGATTGAATTTAATATTTGATTTTGATTGAATTTATAAATCGTTTATAAATTGACACCCAAACTAAGGCTATTCCTGAATGATTTTGCCCACCCATATTGATACCTAGCATTTGTTAGGTCTAGCCCAAGCCAGAATTGTTCATACATATCCACTTGGGAGTGTCTGAATTGGGCCTTGCCCTTTAGCTACACACGTGCTACAATAGCCGAGAAACAAATTAAAAAAATTAAAATTAAAATTATTTGAGTGTGGTATCTTGAACTTTCTTAGCTTGCGGGGAAATGAAGACAATGCTTCGCGAAAGATTTGTAAGGCATGGTGAAAGGTTTTTCATTGTAATTTTCGACTCTTTTGGTCTCCACCTACTTGTGAAAAATGTGATATTTCATGATGTTAAAGTGACAGACAATCGAATGATACAAGTGAAAGCAATCAATGTTTTTTTGATTATGACTCCTTGCTAACATTCCATGTTTGCTTTCATGCTGACAAAAGCAAGGATTTCGATCAGTTTTACCAATTGAATTCGAATCACCGACCTTCGTCATATGTAATAGACTTGTAACTAAAATTTCTAAATGAAACCAATTTCAATCTCTTAGGTCATTAGGGCAAGTTTTCCATGGAAGATGGAAAACTTTTTGTCATTTTCCACTTTTTAGAGTATTTGATAGGAAATATTTTTCAGGTAATTGGTTTTCTACATATTCTTGTCTTTTGAGTTAAATCAATTCCCACCACTCTGATGGAAATTGGTTTTTTAGGTAGTTTTTTTTTTTCAATGGAAACAAATTATATTCCAAATTGTAGCAAATTATATCCATTTAATAGACAAATTTCATGAAAAATAAAGTGAGACGAATACCAAAAGATCCAAAATTTCAATATTTTTAAGATCCAAAATTATATCAATACAACATAATTAATTGACAATTCTCAGTAAAATAAGTTCTATACAATTCAATTTCAATAAATTCATTTTCTTTCCA
>CAIGRN010183573.1:0-12800 GCA_903798345.1 Fraxinus anomala | reverse complement strand
AAAAAAAAAAAAAAACTAAAAATAGATTATGCCCATGTTTGGCCCCATTTTTTTTCAAACTAATTTTTAAACATACATTTCCTGAAATCCAAGACTTTTATCAACTTTTTAACAACACATTTCATAATTTCATCAAAATCAAGTAACAAAATTATTACTCAAAAATTTCTTATATCATCACTACTAATAAGGGAATCATTAACTTCATTAACATCACCATCCTCAAATTATAAGTTTCTTTAAATTATTTGTCATCATCATCCAATGCAATGGTTTATTCTCCTTCCCATCTTCCTTCTGTGTAAGCTCTTAAAAACATCACAGGTTATAAAGTACTACCTTAAAAGGCTAAAGCCAATAACTAAATATTTGAAAATTTCAAGGCAAAGGGGCGAACACCTTAGGTTAGCTTGAGGCGTAAGCCTCACTAAGTCAAGGAGTAAACCTCAGTTAAATGACGAGTAAACCTCAAAAATGATATTAAAGGTGCGGGTTTTGAGGCGTTATGTAATAACCTCACATGAGGCGGGATTCGAGGCATAGGCCTCAAATAGATTTTTTAAACCATGTCGTGAATACAAAAATCCAAACCGCGGTTGCTACCAACCATTGTTTAAAAAGTTGTTTCATGCAAGCCTTGATGCACACCTCAAATAAGGCTTTCATTAAACATGTCGAGAGCCATTTTCAAGGTTACACTTCATCTCACTAAGACTTCAACTAAGGTCTACACTCGTTTGTCTTACCTTTTCTAGAGATTTTATTTTGTGCCTCAGCTTTTTAAGCTAATATTTTTTATAGTAATGTTATGATTACCTATCAAAAAATAAATAAAGTACTACCTTAAAAGGCTAAAGCTAATAACTAAATATTTGAAAATTTCAAGGCAAACGGGCGAACACCTTAGGTTAGCTTGAGGCGTAAGCATCACTAAGTCAAGGAGTAAACCTCAGTTAAATGACGAGTAAACCTCAAAAATGATATTAAAGGTGCGGGTTTTGAGGCGTTATATAATAACCTCACATGAGGCGGGATTCGAGGCATAGGCCTCAAATAGATTTTTTAAACCATGTCGTGAATACAAAAATCCAAACCATGGTTGCTACCAACCATTTTTTAAAAAGTTGTTTCATGCAAGCCTTGATGCACACCTCAAATAAGGCTTTCATTAAACATGTCGAGAGCCATTTTCAAGGTTACACTTCATCTTACTAAGACTTCAACTAAGGTCTACACTCGTTTGTCTTACCTTTTCTAGAGATTTTATTTTATGCCTCAACTTTTTAAGCTAATATTTTTTATAGTCTAGAACATTGTAGATTTTTTATCTTCTTTTTTCTACCTTCAAAAAGAACCATTATTGCAAGGGGAGGAAGAATGATAAGAACCTAAAGTGATGAAGAAGATGATAAAGAAATCCAATATGTTGATTATTCACTTAAAGACAATGTTAGTAGCGATGATGCAAGAGACTTCAAAGTTATTTTATTTCTAATAATATATTGCAATTTTGTTGTGTTTTACTAATTTGAAAACTTATTATTATTATTTCATTTTGTTTGTTTGCATGTTAGACTTTTAATTTTATTAATTTATTTTATTATAAATTATCAAGAAGTTTTATGATTTATTATGGGCATATTTTTGTGTTTTAATATTATTTATTAATTTGTCTAGAGGTAAAAAGCCTTGGTATCCAATTAAGCCCATGTTTGACAACCATTATTTGGGTAAAATGGAGTTTTGAAAAGTAATTTTTTTTAAGAATGTGTGGTTAAAAAATAGTGAAGTTTTGGATTTACGTGCAGAATATTTATCGTGTGAATGTGTGGTTGAAAATGGGTATGTAGAAAAAAAATTGAAATAATGGTTGGCAAACAGGGGCTAAGTCTTTTTAAAGAGTGCTCTCAACTATTCCATGCAACCTGGGCTTTGCCCCTCTAGGCTATAGAAGGGAGCAAAGATCCCTTTATCGCCTTGCATTTACCCCATCATAGAGGGCTAAGGGAAATGCCTTTGCATTTACTCCTGCCAAAGTCATGTACATTCTATTACTATTAGTCAGATCCCCCAACCACAAACCAATTCTCATACTTTTAATACCTAATTTGCTAATCCACCCAACACGTCTTTCTAGACTTCAGCTTCTACCAATACTCTTTTTTGGACTCTTTGCTTGAGCATTTGTGTAATTTTATTCTAATTTTGACAAGGAATACTTGTTCCAATCAACGACATTCTACAAGTTTAACTGCTCATTATTTATTTCATGAAATTCTATTTTTTATCTTTTCCAGTTGAATTATTCTTTTAGGAAACTATACTGACCAAAATATGATTATTTTTCCTAAAACTTTCGGTATTTTTTAGTTTGAAAGCAGGAAATGTGAAAAGTTATTCAACTATGACCGTTAAAGTAGAATCCAAGTCAATAGCAAAATAAATTCTCAATAATAAGGTCATTATAAAGTGTCTAAATAAGGTCATTATAAAGTGTATAAAGTACCAAAATATGCAAGGAACAATTGTAATTTTTCAGAGAAAATATTTAGATATTCTAATTTCTAGTATTATTATCTTATTACAAATTTTTTTATTAATAGTTGAGTCATCATACCCACTGGAATAAAATCTTGGCTACGCCCTGCATGCAACTAGCCTAAAGAGTAGAAAAAGATCATAAAGGCAATAAAGAAATAAAGATAGCTCCTCCCATAAGAACCAAGAAGAAAACAGCTGAAACTCAACTAGTCCAAACGCACCAAAAAGAATATCTTATAAAAAGCACTGTGAGCATTTTGCCCTCTCATCACATCTAGGCTTGCATCTTTACACCATCAAAGACTCTTGAATTGCACCAAGACGGCAAATATCAAAATCGAGAATACCACTTTACAATGCATCCGAAAAGATTTATACCTATATTTTACTTGTAATTTGATTTGGGACATTAATAGCCCCGGTATCAAAGAAAATATTCTTCTCAGGACTGCCCTGACGAGGGAGAACCACCTCCATTAGCACTTGCCCCACCCATCAACTGACCCAAGAGAGAGAGAGAGAGAGAGAGAGAGAGAGAGAGAGAGAGTGTGTGTGTCTTCCATGAATAAAGGAAAGTGCCTCAAGGTAGCATATAAGCATAGCAAAGAATTTTGTACCTACTGAAGATCCTCATCAACCTACTGTCAGAAACTTTCCAACATACAATTATGTTCAGTGTCATAATCAGCAGGTAAACTAACCTTGGTTTAGTATATCAGACCCAAATGCAGTATGACGTCATCTTTTCAATAACTTGAAAAGGTGAATTTTTTTCGAGCAAATGACTTTAGATAGTGAATTACAAAGAGAATACGGCAGTAATGGAATTATCATGCACACAACTTGGGCCAACAGATGCATTTCTAAAAACGTTCAAATCCTAATTTAATCAATCAATCAACTTCTAGTGATGCACTTCACCAATAAGATTATTGACTAATTAAAAAAAATTATTATATTACTTAGAATCTTAAGAATACAAATAAGGAAATATAAGAACGAAGAAGCCAAACAAGGAGTAAACAACATTCTTACGAGGTGAAATATTTTCCTAAATTTCATCCCCCTAATGTATCAAACCAACAAATTTTAGTCATAGAATTCTAAACTTAAATAAGCTGATAAACAATGCTTCAGGCAACTAACTGCATATGGCACAAGCACATGGTTTTCACCTAATAATAGCAAACAAAGATAAAATTTACAAGCAAAAGCGAAGGGATTATATGAACTAAATTGAGACTTCGATTCCCCATAAAAGAACTGTCCCTGGGCCTTGAAGGCTAAAAATGTAGCTTTCAGAGCAACCAGTTGCACATTATATTCAATACCACATTTATCCCAACATCCCATGCCCTCTCCCTCTTCCACTATGCGCTATGTCTACCCACAAACAGAAAAAAAAAAATCAAGATAAAGACAAAACTAGCAATCACTTTAGGGATCTTGGATCTAAAGCAGCTTTGGGAAATAATAGGGCCACTTTTCGCATTGTTATAATACCTCCATAGCCCATACCAAACAAAACAAGAGAGAGAGAATACAACGAAATGAAAGGGGAAAATAAAAGTTTCAGTTCAATCAGTTCGTCAGGAAAATAATGGAGAACAAAGGTGTCCAGGCCAAAATGCAGATCTACAGATGTCCAGTTCATCCTTTACCAAGAACAAGTTATGAATATGCTATATGGTTACTCATGGATCAAATTTGCACTTTAGAAGTACTCAATGTTCAAGTAAAATTTAAGAACAGAATCCTAATATAACAAGCCAAGAAATTGTAATTTTAGTGATTACATACCACTTTCTTCAGGGACAGTGCGTGTAGATCTTAGTTGACCAACTTCAGTATTTTCCTTTTCTGAAGAGACTGGTTGATACTTTCCATCACTTAATTTAGTCGGAGTCTTTAGCCGTCTACCTCTCCTTCGGGAGCTTCGGTCAGAAGGTAAACCACCATCTTTTGGAATTGCTCCATTGTCTAAGATTGCAAGTGAGATCATATGATAACACTTTCAAAGTTTATGGTGAAGTTACCAGATAGGGCCAAACTATATAGTAAAAACTCTTGTTAAATTTCCAAGATGGTGAGAGAGATTGCTACCAGTTCTCTGTGCAGCCCCATTGGTAGTGTTCTTCAGCAGACCTTCCGGAATGGTTGTATATTCATCCTTATGAATTGAGGTTTCCTAGAAATAAAAGTTCATAAATTTCAATCATTGTAAATAAATATTATTTCTCTTACTTGAAAAGGAATGAATATAACATTGTGAACAAAATACAGGTAGCAAAACACTTTCCATAATGATTAGCCATAAACAAAAAATTGGAAGCACCAGTAACTTCAACATGGAGACCTTTGGGACAGACACCCTCACCTTGACATTTGTCCATTGTTCATTGGCATCTTGGACATCATAGTTGTGCCTCAAGTCAGTATTAGGTATGGCAACTGCTTCCATCTTCTCAGGAATTGTTCTGGATACCTTTTTATGCTGTTCCTCAATATGCTTCTGCTTTGCTTCATTTTCAATACGTCTTTGATATTCCAGAGTTTCTTTGAGCTTTCTTTCCTCAGCTTCTAGTTCAATAGTGAGTCTGTATTCCTCTTCCTGTAGTCTCAAAGTATCATCGCTCCCAGCTACAGAAATTTCGGCATTTGGATCATCTCCATCATGAGCATTTGGAAGTGATCTGCAGCAACATAGTAAAGATAATAAAGATGAATTTTGAAGAAACGCAAGAATAACATGCACATGAAAAAGCACTATGTGCAAAAGGAGAGACATACATATCTTCAGATGTCTGATCACGAAGCATATTCAGCTCACTACAACCGGTGACCTGCAAAATAGTATTTGGAATGTAAAGCAAGTGAACCGTAACTTCATATCCTGCAGTTCTTATGAGTTATGATAAGCTTATAGTAGATGATAAACCATACAAAGTCTGATCATATGGTTCAAACCTTTGAATCCTTGCTTTTCCGATTATCCTTGTTCTTTTTCTTATCCTTCGTCTTCTCGTGCACGTGTTTTAAATTCTCACCTCCACCAACACCCTTCTTAAAATCTAGAGCAAGTTCTGCTAAAAATGCTTCTCTGGCAGCATCAGATTTCTCTGTGGCATCTTTCTCCGCTATATCCTCCAATATTGCCTAGAAAAGGTGAAAAAAAGAAACTTCACTCACTGCACAAGGGGACAAGGAAGCTGGGGGGATGTTTATAAAAGTATGCTATGGTGAACACATACCCGTAAAAAGGATTTCACTAGAGGCACTAAGATTGATTGAAAATCATTGGCAGCTGCAGGCACAAGCTTAAGTTCGAACTGATGCATCCCGGCTAGAATTCGCATGATTCTTGCATCAATTTTGCTGAGCTGTATCACTGAAAAAAGTAAGATAAAGCAGCGATGCAGACCCATACTTTTGACGGAAAAAATAAAAGCAGAACTAATGCAACAACCTCTATAGAAACTTGTTCTTTTTGTCTCTGTATTGCAACTTCTATGCAAGAGTCCACCTGATGCAAATAGTCTTTTGTTCTCCAGCCATCATCTTCACCAGATTCTAGGTCACAAAGATGAGATGTCACACCAGTATAAGTTTCCTCAAAGCCAAACTGGTTGACATTCAAGGATTCAGCATCCTTTAAAACATTTGTGATTGCGTCCAACTCAAACCTATTGCTAATCGTGGTCATTTCATTGTCACGCTCAATGAGTTCTTCTCGACGCTTCCTCAGTATAGAGTCATAACTTTGGCGAACGAAATCCATAACATGATCTCTTTTCTTGCCCTCCTCCAAACAGAGATCCTCCACAGCCTGCAACGCCTCCTCATAACTTGAATGCTCACATTTTCTCTCACAAAAGCCCTGTAGATGGTAAAATTCCTTCTCAAGCAACTGAAGAATTTCCATACCTTGCTGTTCTTTCTCTTCTCTTGCACGCTTCCAGGATGCCAATTGTTCCCCACTCGAGGGACCTGTAAATATCCAGGATAGTAATGCATCTGAATCGAGTACGACGCCATTCTCAAAGCTGACACATGATGCAGTTGCTGTTCTGGAATCATTAGTACCAGCATCATCACAAGATGAGGAAGGGAGCTTGCAGGGAAGAAAACGCTCGTCAAGCACCAAAAAAGAAGCATCTGGACTAATAATTAACTTCTCCACATTGTCAACATCCTGCATGCCACTGTTTAAATCACATGTGGGATTATTTCTATCAGAATATCTACCTAGTCCGCAAGAATGAGAAATTTCCTGCAAAAATTTCAATATTTTCTTGAGCTCTGAAGCACCTAAAAAGCAGATGCACAGAGGTGTTTGGTCCACATTGGATTTCAGAAGTTGAGAACCAAAGACACCCTGAAGCTCCTCCACTGCAAAGTGTATAACCTTGCTAAGATGACTTGAAGCAAGATACTTCTGTTTGATAAGAGCCTGAAATATGGAATGGATTTTTTCAAGAAGCTTTGCACGCTCAGGATCATCAGACGAAGGCCAGTTTTTATTAATGAGACTTTCCTTACTGCCTTGATCGCCATCACAATCCATCCACTCAACCTCTTCAAATTCTCTGCTCTCTTGGGTACTAACATTGCAATTATCACCCAATTTCTTCTTTCCAATCGATGACTCCCATTCATTCTCACTGCAGTAAGAATCGACAAAAACTTTGGAATCTTCCAAGTCATTTCTTGGGTACGAGTCATCCAGAAAATCAGGTGCCTCAGATTTTGATTGTTTTTCGAGCATCCTAATTGCAGCAGTTAAATCCAATGGTTTCCAAGAACAGTTAAGAAGCATCTCAGCCCACTCATTCTCGACACCTTGGGGTAAAATTGACTGCATTTTGGGTATCAAAGTCCCCATATGCTCCTGCACAACATGCTGCATGTACAAATCTGCATTGGCAAATTTCTCGTTGCAGCGAAAGCACTTCCAAAATTTCCACACTTTGTTTGATTCACCAAAAGATAAAGCTTCATTAAGCACTTCACTTGCAGACAAGTCCTTTGACAAACTAAAATGAGCTTTGAGATTCGATATTCTAACTCTAAGCAAATCTTTCTTCCCCTTCAAACTCATAGAGTTCCAATATGACTGGACCCAGTCCCTTCTCTCAGCCGAAGAAGCATTTTTCCTCACATTCCCACTTTTCCTTCTTTCTGCGACTCTCTGTCCCAACCCAAAACCAGAATCCAACAACTTGCCACTATTTTCCTCATTTTCCAACTGGGGAGACTCGGACTTCTGCTGTAAAAGCCGAGCTGCAGCCACTCTCACCTCAATCTCCTTCCGTCGTTCCTCAGGAGTCTTAGTTGCCTTCTTAATCTCATTTGGCCTTCTTGCCTGCACCAATCTCAATTCCATTGGGTCCTCCGCGGCCCTCCTTATTGGAATCAAACGAAACTTCTCCTCCCCATTGCCTAAATTCTTCATCCACGTTGAAATGGATGCAATGTTTGACTTCTGAATTAAAGATCTAAGCTCACTTTGCACGTGAGAAACTCGAGCCTCTGATGTGGAGATCTTCTGCTGGCTCTCCTCTTGCAGGCTCTCCTTGGCAGGGTCCACAGGGTTCTCAATTGCCAATGCCCTCTCACACTCTTGCACCACCTCCTCGTACTCCTTTCCCTCATTTGCCGCCTCATATAACAAATTTGCATAAAAATGTGCAAACTCAATAGAATTAGGGGACAAGGTCATGGCTTTCCTCGCACTCTCAATTGCATTCTTCAAATGCCGCTGTTTAGCATTCGGGTCGTCAATAATCGAGGCCACCTTCACACAAACAGTCCCCTGAACACGGTGAATCAAAGCCGAGTGGGGGGAATTCTCGTGTTTCGAGCATAAATCCTTCATCAACCTTAGGGCTTTGGTATGGTTCCCCCGCCGCAGTGTCGTGAGGGCCTTCTCACACTCGAACTTGATTGTACTATACGATGAAGGGTTTGCATCGTTCTTGCTTTCCGAATCTAGGACCTCAGTTTTTTCAACTTTATTTGTGGTGGGATTTAGTATATTATCCGAAAACGTTGCACTACTGTCAACGGCGACCATTGCAGTGGACGGTGGCGGCGCGGGTTTGGAGCGTGGAGCGGGATTTCGCTTCTTATGCCCCATATCAATGATTCGAATAACTAAATTGCATGCATATATACTATATATCCAATCATATACAGGTTGTATCTATCTTCTTCTGTATAAATGTAAAGAGAGAAAAGACTTACTCAATAATCTTGGTCAATAAACGATCGGAGGCAAGGAATACATACACTCGTATGTATGTATCTATATATGGGGTGAATAGTGCATCCGAGTAGGGGGTGGGATGGGGTGGGTGGGGGTGAAGGAGAAGAGGTTGGGTAGTGTGCAAAGTGAGTGTCTGGGAAGTGAATGGATTCATTATGTGGTGAAAAGGAGAGAGTGAATAAGTAATTATTTCGATTAGTAATTAGGGATAAAATAATCAACTTATTTTGGTGATTTTTTTGCAATTTATTTTAATGGCAAGTTTGATTATTATTATTATTTTTTTTTTTAATTCTTTGTTTGTTAGTTCTTCTAATATATATTTATTATCTTTTTCTTTTTCTTTTCTTTTTTGGGAAAGGGGTGGGGGTAGGTGGAGAAAATGAATTTCTTTATTTCTTTATTTTTGGTTGAATGAGATTTTCTAACAAAGGTAATTATACTCTATACCAATTGGAATATGGTTGAACAATAATGAAATTGAAGGAAAACAGTATGTTTTTCTAGAACTTTCAACTTCAAAAAAATTGAATATGTTGCAATATTTCGTAGTGATGTTTAAAATTTGAGATACAAATTATGATCGATGTAATGGTATTATGAATAAATAATAAAAGTTGTGGTCGAAGTGTCAAAATAGGACACATTTATATATCGTATCTATTAAGTGAACGAATTTTTAATATTCTGATCTTTCTACATTTATTATTGTATTTTTCTTCAATGTTTTGGTCTGGCTACATTTATTATCATAACTTTGCTTAAGAAATTTAAAGTCATAGGTTTTGAAACTTAAATATGACGCTTCAGATTAGCTTGTATTTCTTAGAGAATAAGGGCAGGTAAAAGAACCGGAATCAATCGAACCAAATCAGAATTGATCGATTTGATTATACTTCAATTTTAAACCGTTTTAGTTATTGGAAACAAGAACTAGCTAGTTTTGGTTCGATTCCATTAAATACTCAAAACACAAAATCGATTCTAATCCAATCGATTTTTTAGTATGCTTAAATTTTAATTTGGTGAATCATTTTTATAAGACAATATTTTGTATGAAGATAGAACGTACTTATTATTTTAATAAGTATAAATTTATAAAGCATATGTCTCCCTTGTATGGTTTAGTAAAGTCAAGGTACATCAGTATCATGCAAAAAGCAAGTGCTTGGAAGTGAACTTTTTGGTGATCTCTTTTTATGTAGAGGTCGATGGATGAGTAGAGTCTAAATGCTTTACTATTTTGACCTTGCCACTTCATTAAATATGATCTCGCACTCGAGTCTTTTAGAAAAGCTAGAACTTTAATAGGGAATAAATATACTCATAACTTTAATAGGGAATAAATATACTCATAGTCTTGTTTTTGTTTTTTGTTCTCTTCTATTTTGGATGATGATGAGATATATTGGTTAGCCCATGACGATATACCACACGGAGGACTTCTCACCCCTAATCTTTTTTTTTTTTAATAACTGAGATAGGGCATTTTATAGTCTTTTTCAGAATTTTCGTTGCGTTCAATATATACATGAATATTTTGTTCCTACACTCATTAAGCCAAGTGTTTTCCCCCCTCAAGTTAGGGTTAATTCGATTGTTTATAAATTCTTTCATTTTTTATTTCCTAGGGAAGAAAGATTCCTATTAAATTGTTGATGCACTAAAGGAGGAGTCTAAGAATATATTATCAATTAGGTTCGTTCTTCTTTCCCAAACATTCGATAGCCCTTACGAATTATTTTGGATGTAAGTAATTAACTTCTTATGACACAATTGTACAGTAGTTTGCACTATTTATTTGAAAATTTTGGTCTAAACCAAAAGTGAATCATTTGATTTTGTTCAGTTTTTGTTCGATTCTATCATTACAGATGAAACGATTTCATTATAAGGTAACCATTAATTTTGGATTCTATTTTATTCTCTATTGCATATGATTTCTAATTAAGCTCATGTTTGATCGTCATTATTGAGAAAAATAATGTTTTGAATAATTATTTTTTACAGAATGTGTTGTTAAAAGATAGGAAAAAAGTTTTGAGTTTACGTATAAAATATTTTATGAATTATTATACATGTACATTAAGGTTTACACCCTAGAGTATGTGAATTAAAGGATTTTATTTTAGAGGGAGGCAAATAGAGCTAAATACAAAACTACTAGATAATAAATTTATTTTTGAGGATCATAAAACACATAAATTGAAAATAACTCGGTTTTATGTGAAAGAAAACTTTGAATTATCAAATATTCACAACTTTGGAACACGATGATCAATGGTGGGATATCAAATACCTCATAGTTACTTATTATTATTATTATTATTATTATTAAATTACATACGAGGTAAATACTTGTGCATATAATTCCGCCAGATAGAAAATTGCTCAACTATATAAGTTTGACATATTACTTATTTAAAGGAGAAAATTATCCCACACGTAGCAATATTCGGTATTGATGTTTACTAGTCATATTCTGTATAACGGTATTGTGTATAAATATTTAAATATATGATAAAAAAATATTGATGAATAGGATGTTAGATATTTATACAATAAATANTTGATGTTTACTAGTCATATTCTGTATAACGGTATTGTGTATAAATATTTAAATATATGATAAAAAAATATTGATGAATAGGATGTTAGATATTTATACAATAAATATAATATGTGAAAGAAATAATTAATTCAAATGAAGTGCCCAATTGGTAAAAGTGTAGAATTTGTGTGGGAGGTCAGTCATTCGAGTCACACTTCACGCATTATATTAAAAGGTCTTTGATTGGAGCTTTGGGCTCTTGGATTTTCTTGATTCTAATAATAATAATTATTTTTAATTATTTTCGAAATTATTTAATGGGTTAACTAGTCAGTAAAATATGACTGATTTTAACTGTCCAGTATTAACAACTCATTACCACTCGCAATAAAAATTACAAATAATACTGGATCATGGTGGAGGCAGTTACATCATTTTTCTACCTATATAAACATACATCTGGGCTTTGAAAAATCACTACAAATACAAAATTGTATCTTCCTATTCAGAAAAAATATTATATTCAATTTTACATATTTTCTGGAGTACATTTGAGAGTTCTGAAAACCATTTATGATTGCTGCACAATTGGTTTATTTGATCGTTATATTTTGGAGGTGATTGTCCACGGAGGTCGTAGCAATTATCGGCGGACAATTTCGCTTTAGGATATCGCGATATCATGAGATTCGATCAGTCGATAAATTTTTTTTTTGCACTTTACTGTATTTCAACTAATAATATTTATAACGTATGACACATTAATATTTAGTATATATTTAATAAAAAAAACATATTTTATTTGAGAGTATTGTTATTCATAGTCGGCTACTATAGTAATCATTTTATGTGGTAACATGTTAATTAATGCATTAGATTATTACATGAGGTTATAAAATTACAAAAAATTAATATCTCAAATAACAAGTTGTCACATATAATTATTACTGCAATAGTTGATTATGATTAGCATTACTCTTTATCTAATACTTTGATCTAGCTACATTTATTATCGTAAGTTTGTTATGAGTGTTATAATCATAAATATTGAAATTAAATTCGACGTTAGAATTATATTAGGTATAGAATAGGGGTGGGCAAAGAACTGGAGCTAATCAACAAACTAGAATCTGCCAGTTCGATTCATTTTTGCTTAAATCTTAAACATTTTTTGTTCCTAGAACTAAGAATCGGCCCGTTTGGTTCGGTTTCTATACTTTATCCAATATTGAGAACCAGTGCTAACCTAATCGACTTTTTAATTAATTATGTTTATTTGTTAATTCGGTGAATGCTCTCTATTATACAATATTTTGTTTGAAGATGGAACTTATAGTTTACAATAAAAGATACTATTGTATTGATTTTGGATGTAAGTATTAGTAATATAATAACTATGTATCATAATTTGCATTAATAATATTGTCTGATTTTATACTTACA
>CAIGRN010183565.1:0-12641 GCA_903798345.1 Fraxinus anomala | reverse complement strand
TTTCTGTAACTGAATAAGTTGAATTAAATAAACTATTATCTGATATTTGAAAATTTGTGAATCTACAAATGAATAAACATGATATGATATACTAAATAGTCACACCAATAAATTCCCAATGAATAGGCTTACTCATGTACAGAGTAATCTCGATGTATAAGGCAAAGTCATTCAAATCTGATAATCTGATAATTTTGTCATACGTATGCGAGCTGCCCCAAAGGCTAATTACCCTATTACGCGGCCCAAAGCCTATGTGTGTACGAGAGTAGGTCCTAAAGACCTCTAATAATCTGGTCATACACTATGAAAATACATTCACATCAGTGCAGAGTGGGTAAAATCACCAGATCATACACTGTGAAAACACATTCACACCAATTTAGATCGAGTAAAATAACCATATGAAGTCATATACTTTGAAAATATATTCACACTAGTNAAAATAACCATATGAAGTCATATACTTTGAAAATATATTCACACTAGTGGACACTGGGTAAAATCACCTGGGTACTTTATGGTGGTTTTTAAAATGACTATAGAAATGCTAAAACATATAATATGAATATAATATGCTAGAGAAATGATTTAAATGAACTGAAAAGAACTTGTTTGATTCTGAAAATCATGCTGTCAAATTAAGTATATGAAATAATTAACCTTCTGATATGATATAAATTTAATAAATATTTATTTATGAAAAATAAGTTTTTTCACTCACATAGTATGAGCTACAAGCTAGATTGGCTGATAAAAGTTTCCAATCTTCTCGTCATCACTTGAAATACGATATAAATAACCAATTTAACCACTATCAAATCAAGAAACCTTTAATATCTAATGCTATAATACTTAAACTAAATTTCTCGATACTTGAATAAATCTTCCAAATTATTCCTTTAATCAATTGGAACTCATTCCACCTACTAATCCCTTCACTAGCATGTAATTTATCAAAATTACTTTCATCCCAATCATAAAACTAACTATCCATCTTCCATCTAGTGAAAACTTGAAATCATACTTCCACCAATTAAATTTACATCTTGTTCCATAAATACATACTTTCAAGTAAGTATTTCATCATCACAATCATTTCCACCAAATATATTTCATTCAAGAACATAAATAAAAATTCTAGGGTTTGCCAAAAATGGGTTTTCTTACCTTAATGTAAATGGAAGGTAATCAATCAAAAATCTTGAACTAACAATGGTACTCCTTCAACTTAATCTGAAAATTAAACTAACAGATTAAAACCCTAGAAATTAACATAATATTTGTCCACCTCTTGAAGAAAATACAGAGAATGAAAAATAAAATTCAAGCTTAAAGTACCCCTTTACTCTTCTTCTTTTCTCTTCCCTTTCTTCCTCTCTTTTCGGTCTCTGATTTTTTTTTTCTTCAGCTTCGTTTTCTGCCTTCCAGCCTCATGTGTGTGTGTGTGTGTGTGTGTGTGTGTGAAAATGAAAAGAAATGGGTTTCAATCGTTAAATTAGTGGGGTTTTTACAAAAGAAGTCCCTTCAATTCCAATGATATATAAGTAAATCATCAATTTCAAATCTAATCCATCTTAAACCCTCACATATTATCCATTGCAAAATAAACCCCAAGAAAATAATTTGTTTCATCTAAGTCCCATTTGACTATGACTTTGAAAATTTCACTTTTGACTAAAAAAAAAAGGGTTGTAACAAGTATGCTTAGCAGTGCAAGAAGTCATTGGGAAAAAGAAAGTGGAATGATCCGAGCAAGGACATACGTAATTGGATGAATAAAAGACCAAGCACAAGAGTTCGTATCGGTGGGACGAGTGAGAGTATTACACCATAAAATGGAAAAAGAAGCAAGGTTGATTGTAAAAGGCTATTTACTACAGCCTCGTTTGACTATCAAGAAACATTTGCTCCTGTAGCTTGTCTTGATACTGTGAGAACTCTTATTTCTTTGGCTGCTCAGAAACGCTGGTTGTTGTATCAACTTGACGTAAAGTCAGATTTTCTAAATGGAGAGTTGAAAGAATGGGTTTATGTTGGGCAACTGAAATAGTTTGTCCTGAAAGGCCATGAAGAAAATGTGTACATGCTAAAGAAAGTGCTATATGGGTTGAAACAAGCACCTAGTGCATAGTATAGTGACATTGACAGCTATTTTGAAGAAAATAGATTTGAGAAAAGCAAGAGTGAGCCTATAATGTATGTGAAAAGACAAGGCATTGGTGATATTCTCATTGTGGCACTTTATATTGATGATTTGGTGATAACAGAAAGCAATGCTAAAATGATTGAGAATTTTAAAAGGGAAATGATGATGAAGTATGAAATGAATGATTTGGAGAAGCTATATCATTTTCTGGGAATTGAAGTTTATGAAGATGAAGGGGTATTTATTTCACTGAAGAGATGTGCTCAGAAAATCCTGAAAAAGTTCAGAATATTCGGTTGTAAACCAATAGCTACACCTCTTGTTGTTAATGAAAAACTCAAGAAAGAGGAAGGAAGAAGAAAGGTGGATGTTGCTCTTTATAGAAGTCTTACTGAAAATTAGATTTATCTTATAGTCACAAGACCTGACATTATATTTGCAACAATAATGCTTTCAAGATTTATGCATTCTTCAAGTGACATTCACTTTGCAGCAGCAAAAAAAGTTCTCAGGTACATTCAAGGTACCAGGAGTCTTGGAATTCAATATTCCAGTGAAGTTAATTGGCTTTTGTGATAGTGATTGGGGGTTGTGTAGATGATATGAAAGGCAGCCCAAGTTGTGCATTTTCTATTGGATCAGGTGTGTTTTCTTGGACTTCAAAGAATCTTGGTCGGGCTGTTCATTTAAACCAGTTTTAACAATTTTTAAAATCGATGAATGTTATGCTTCCAAGTGTGAAATTGTCAACTAAGGTTACTAATCAAGGTTGTATAAGTAGCACAATTCTTGTGGATGGAACATAACGATGTTAGATTGCATTAGTAAAATAGTTTCTAGTTAATTATTTAAGCTTGAGAAGACACCAACGGAGTTCAATCCGGCTGATATGGGTACGATAGGTTCATATCTCTGTAAGAATATGAGTTGATTTGAGTTTATTGAACGCGGATACGGTCTAAGTTGAGTTCCTATTTTTTTTTTTTATAGGTACACGGACCGGAGACGAGGATTGGTAGATGGGGTTTGCAGAGTTGCATGACACGTGAGAAATAAAAAGGAAGTCGTGCTTTGAAAACACAACTGAAAAACAGTAATAACTGTTTAGATTAAAGCCATCCCTTGGATCACGTACCTCAAATCACAGTCATTAAGCAATAAAAAAAAGGCCTTTTTTGGTCAATTAGGGTTCACTATTTGTTGATCCCCTTTAGGACAGCTCTCTCTCCTCTCTCTCGAATCCATATAAAATTGAAGTCTCTTTGTATATTCTATGCAAGAAAAAGGAGAGATAAATGTCATTGGAGTGTATTGGTTGCTCTGTTTTATATGTTGTAATTCCTCTTTGTTAAAAGGTTTGTAGCTTGGGTTTCTCCATGTTCTTGGAGGAAAAACAGTGACTTGAAGGGTGGTTTCTGAGTCAGGTTGTTATCTAAAAACTTCGCGTAAACCTTGATTCTATTGAAAGCATAGTGCAAGGAGCCTGAATCCATTCGACTAAGCTCCAACGGTGAGTGAGTTCATTCTGAACATCAGGCCTCCGGGCGAAAGATCCTGTGTCTTGACTTCTTTTCTTACTTTCTGTATTTTGATTGAGGTTCAGTATTGCTGTGATTGCTGCGGTTTAATATAGTTTTCAAGTTGCTGTAATTCCGGGTAATTGACTAACAGCTTTAATCTCATGGATCTTCAGATTTTATTGCGTCTTTGGAGTTCCACTGCTGCTATAGTTACATATGTACACAGTTCATTCCAAGTTGGTTATCCTAGGGACAAGCACCGTCTATGTTGCTCCATTGTCTTTGCAAGTAATCACCTAAATGTGTAATAAAAAAGGGCCTATGAAAATGGGAATTTACTTGTGAGAGAAGGTAAATATTGTTTGAATACAAACATTCAGGAAACCATTAAAAATGGAATTGGTCCAAGGATCCCTTTTGTTGGTAAGGTGGTATAGGAAAGATTCTACTTTTTCCCTGATAATTTTAATCACAGAATGACTAAATTCATCATTGCTTCTGTTTTTTCATTACGTAAGGCATTCCAGCATTAGCAACAAATTTTAAAGTGTGCGAAGGTATATTGATTGTTGAATACACGACAATGATTAAACAGAATAAATAATTTTCTACCTCTAATAATAACAAACAGGACAAATAATCAATATCTATTTTGCAATCTAAATGTGGCTATTAGTATTATGTAATAAGCTAGTGATATTGTATTACAATGCTATTATATAGACAATACATTAAAAGTTTAACTTCTATTGTTTACAATTAATGTCTTTTCCAATTGTATTAGCCGAATTACACCATGACCATGCTTTGCATGTCGCACGTTGGTCACATTTCTTCATTTAATTATGTGCCTAATTATAATTCACAGAATTTCCATTGTCACGTAACTTGTCATGTAGTTACACATGCAAAATCTAATAGATAAACATTTAAAACAAATCCATCAAAAGATGGAGTATAAATAGACGTTACGAGAATCTTCGCCACCAATTTATTGTTAGGATTGTAGCTGTACATCTCATAATTATAATAGTATTAGCTCATTGTAGCTTTGGTGCACTCCATGCATTCGCATGTCAAACAAATTTCTTTCCTAAAAGAATAATTGATTTTTTCTCCAGAAAAAATCTAAAACATGAGCGATACCAAAGCTGATAAAGGAAAAAAAAGGCCGCTACAAAGATTACATTTTGTACAGTGAATTTTATCCTTTAAAATGCTTTGTTTGACAAACTTGGAATACTTTGGCATTGATGCATTGAAATTACGCGGTATATGATTATTCACTAAAATACTAAGTAATTTGGTATCAAATATTTGTTGATTCTGAAGGACTGCCAAATAAGTGGAAAATTTTCTGCTGATCACTCACCTTAATTTGCTCGAGTGGTGTTCAGTTGATGACTTGGGCCTTGGCCCTTACGATTCCTCAATATTTGGATTAAGCTGCATAATTTTTAGGCTTTTGTCTCTCAGAAATTGTCCCTCGCTACTCACCTTAGAGGGATGGTTGCTATGCATTCTTCAGTCTGAAGCACGGGTTGTGTTGGTGGAAATGACGTATGTTCGGTTAAATCTTTCAGCAGGTTAGGGAATTTTAGTGTAGGTTTGATGATGCTGAAAAGGTGTATGAATTGAAACTTATACCTGTACACCACTATCTGCTTCCCTTTACACATAGAGAACCAGTGGAATTTTGGTTGATCATATTCATGCACGTAGCCTAAAAGTGAGAAAGGGACTTTCAAAATATATGGGCTTGGCTATTAGCATTGCAATTTGGATATAATCTAATTAGAAAACGCCAAACCTGGTCCCTAGCTGTCAAAAGGGACAATGTTGGCTAGGAAATTCAGAAGCTCTTCATCCCTTATTGCCTTGACAACATCACAATGCTGCAGAGTTCCGCGATCGCACGAAGTGTGCACTCCATAATGAAAATCTCGCAAGCTATTGCATATAAAATTGGAGTATCTAAACTGATCATCTGATAATATGTTCTCAGCAAGGATAAACTTTAGAAGTTATGAAGCTCAAAAAATATATACTCCTTCAGTGGTGATTCAATCTATCAAAAATTCAAATATTAACTAACATATCTGTTTTATATTTTACAATGTAACAATTTTTTTTACTAAATATATATTACTTGTCTTTATGAAAGAGAACAAATTCCTATTGAATTAAGCCCCAAAGAAGTGAGTCTTATCCATTTTCTTCGGAGAGTATAAATATTTGGCTAATTTAGTAAGAGCATCTCCAAGAGACTCTATTTTTAAAGAGCATATTTTATCATTTGGAGCGCATCTATAAATTTAGAGAGTTAAAATTTTGAAGTACTCCAACAAGATCTTTAGATTTAACACTAGATTTTACTACTCCCAAAAAATATTTATTATTTTTTTTATCTTTTATTTTAACTAAGTTTTATTTAGATTATTTTATTATTTTCATACATTGAAAATTGAAACATTTTGAATACATTTAATGATAGAGCGTAAATCTCTCTTTATTTTATTGCTTTCCTACATTGAGAATTGAAAATTTTAGAGTGTATTAAATTATAGAGTGAGTTTGGAGAGTCAAACCTACTCTCTAAATTAAAATGTTAATTTAAAAAATCTCTTGAAGCATGATTTTAAATGTTGACTCTTGAAAATAGAGAGCACGTTATGTTTAAAGAGTTTTTTGGAGATGCTCTAAGGTCAGCTACTCAACTATGAAAGTTTTCTTTCATTTGGAGATTTTGCGGGAACAAAGCAACTCCAGGTATTCCAAATTTACTTGTTCATCAGATTTTATTATCTTTCTTATCCGAGCAAATGGAAGCAAGTGATCGTTCTGTACATCTGCCAAATGACAGACAGATAGAAAATTAAATCGTTTTTAATAAAAAAAAAATGTTTTTTAAAGTGTTGCAGTTGGGACTTCGGGTTTTCGAATTTTGAGAAATGCATAAGTAAAGGGAAATTTGCACAGATTTTGCAAGGAAGAGAGCTGTTTTTTTGTGATTGGCTGTTGCAAAAAACTGACAGTTGTCTTCCTGTGCAAAATCACCTGCACATTTATTCACATAATGTTGATTGGTTCATGAATTGTGAAACTTTTGGAATTTATGATTGTAATATTTTAAAGATTTCGCAGCATGATTGAACATAAATTCAATTCAAGAATTCTACTTGAAAAATATGAAAATTCCTAAGATTGTTGCGGTTGAATCACCTTGCTATTCCATGTCCCGAATTCTCTAGCACTCCAATGGTTCCAATCCCGATCATATTGAAATGGTATCGTTGTCCATAATTTAAATGCTTAATTTTGTGAGTTTTCATGCCAAAATCATGGTTCAATGCACTTTTCAATTTTTGTTGTATTTTCTATATGAATCTCCACCATTTCCTTACCATAATTTTTGTCCTTATGTCCAAGATAATCTCCGGTAGTGACTTCTTTCTGTTCATTTTAAGTATTATTTGATGATAATCTCCGAAATTTAATCTGGACGAGAAACTTATTGAGATTTTGAAAAATCAGCTCGACAGGGATTTCAAAACTCTCCTAGAAAATTCAGCACGTCTCGGCCATGTAACATATTCTGACCTCAAAATTTCTTAACATTTCCTAATAGTGGTGCTAATCTCTATTGATCATCTCTTTTGCCGCTGAATCGTTTTTATTTTTTATTGTTTGTCGAGAATTTAAGAATAGTCATGTATTCTTTACATAATTCAAACTATTTACATTTGGAGTTTAAACATTACTTTCTTGATATCCCTAGAATTACTATTTTCTAAAAAAAAAAAAAAAAGTTCTCAGTTTAGTTCCATTTGCTACTGTAAAAGCGTCGATCTTTTTAATTGCGACAAAGGCCTGCTATCATTCACATATGCAATCCTTGCAGTATCAACTATGGAATTCTCAAATTCAGGGCAATGCAGACCACGCTGAAGAATCAGAATAATTTTGAAGGTAATCACAAGAGGCCATGGCCTTGCAAGTGATTATAATTTTCGTATCTATCATTTATTTCATCTCTCTGTATTTTTCATCCAGTATATTTTTGAGATGACACAACCCTATGTTTGAATGCCGCAGAATATGAAAACAGTAAATAAAGCAGTAAAAAACACGAAGAATATTCACGGAGAAATCCCAACTGGGTAAAAACTCTGGGCGCTTTGCCAGTCAAAATTCACTATAAATGATCGAACTTACAGTCCGCCAGACAAGACGGCGACATGAGCTTTCTGACCTCTTGACTGAAGTTAATACAATTCTCTTAGATTGTGTGCCTTACAACAACTCCTGACTAAGATTCTGACAACCTTCTTGAATTGCGTGCTCTGCACCAACTCGTGTCTGCAATGTGACAGTCCTCCTAGATTACGCGCTCCTACACCAACTCCTTGACTACAATATGAAAGCCCTCCTGGATTCTCTAACCCCTAACTTTGTGGATTTTTGAAGAATTTCGTGTTGCTCAGTAAGCTTGGTATTTGGATTAACTGGAACTAATATTTTGTCCGCCTAGTATAATCAAATCACTGAAGGTTGAAGTCTCTCAATGAAGGTTGGAAGATGAAAAGATGAAGCTCTCAAGTTCTCTCTATGTTTCAACCTTCAAATTTTTGTTTTGTGGCATTCTGGTATTTATATGATAGGGTTAGGGTTGAATGGATGGGATAAAAAGTCTTGAAATCACGATTAAAAAATTTTCGACTAACCCTGTTGTTTAAGTGCGAGCTCAACGACAGTCGAGCGACTGCTTGTTGCTCTAGCGAGGACACAGCGACATTCTAGCAAAAATGTTTTTGTTTTTGTTTCTGTCGCTAGAGCGAAGTCTCGACGACAGTCTAGCGAAATTGCGGCGCCCTTTTTTGTCCTCTTTTGAAGGTCGAACCCTAGAACCTATACAACTTAAATACGAAAATTACAACCTACTCGTTGACTTTTATAACCTAACAAAAGAGAAGTAGAAAACAAGAGCTGAAATGGTTAGTTTAACTCACGGCTTTGATGCTAGTTTTTATTATTTTTAAGGGTTTTATAATCTTTTGAACCTCTGAAATTGCTTAATATTATGTCAATGTATTGTTGTGATTTTATTATGACAAAAGAGCAAGTGGATGATACAAGAACTCATCCAGCAATCGCTATCGGAAGCCCATAAGAACAAAACAATGGACAGTTAGAAGTCATAGAGAAAAATCATGACAGACCATTCGCCTAAGAATCTATTCCTCCTTTCGTGACAAACTTGACTAGTTCTATGCAGTCAATGGATTCTTCTCCTCTCTCTCTCCTAGAATTTTGGTTCCCAGGTTACAAAATTTAGAGAAATTCATGGCCATGGCCATGTCTATTTCTATTCTGTTTCTGCATGGATCTGTGGAAGATTTTATATATTAGCTTTTGCCAAAGTAAGCATCAATTGCATGATTCTACATGAAAAGGAGTTTATGCTTGCTTGTTTAAACATGTGTTCTTTTTCATGTGAAGTTGCCTGAAAATTTGGTAACAAAGTAATTTTCTGAATCGTAATTAGGCATATAACTAAATGAAAAAGTGCGATCAACGTGACACGTGCAAAGCATGTGCATGGTGCATAATCTCTTCCGTACTTCTAATGAAATTTGGCTAGTACAATATTTATAGAGAATATATTATTATGTGCACAATAGAATTAGTCTAGTTACTTTTATCAAATTTATAACTCCATTATATTGAGTCCATCTTAATACATAAAATTATGTAACCACACAAGGATTTTAATCTACTACCAATATAATCGCATTGTAACACTATACATTAACTTATAACATTACAAAATAGCCATTTTAAGATTGCCAAATGAAAACACATGTTTTTGAAGTCAATGCGTGTGATTACAAAACAGTAAATAACACTATACATTAACTTATAACATTACAAAATAGCCATTTTAAGATTGCCAAATGAAAACACGTGATTTTGAAGTCAATGCGTGTGATTACAAAACAGTAAATGCATGAAAACACAAATAAACACGTGTTTTTTCACGCAGGTCGGTAATGGTACAATGAAAATCCAGTGAAAATAATGAATATAAATAGACGTTACAGAATTCGAAAGTCGATGCCTTTATGCATTACAATCAATAAAAAAAGGTGTCACGTGCTATAATATTCATCAAATTAATGTAATTTCTTCTCTTATAGGAGAAAATGACCTTTTTATTAAATTCCTTTTATAGCATTGATTTGAAATCTTGTTACTACTAATCTTTTTATTTATTTCGTCACAATTTTTTATTTTTTTAACTATTTTCTTTCCATTTAAGACGCTCTTATCCCTCATTTAATACGTGTGAATCCTGAATAATAAAATCCCTCTAAAGGAACCTTTAAAGCATCTCTAACAATATTTTCCATTTTAGAACGCATATTTCAAAAAATTAAAGAATCTCTTCATATTTTTTTTTTTCAAAAATAAAAATGAATTTTTCAATAACACTGTCTATAGTAACTCTTTTATTTTGCTAATTCCCATAAATAGTTATAACCAAATTTTTATTTTCATATTCTTTACTTCACTTACAAAAAGTACTTATAGAAACTTGTGTAACCTACTACCTTGCTGAAATTTTCTTTCTTTAAGAGATTTTGAAGAGAGAATGTTTGAGAATTTTAAGGGGGAATTTGAAGATTATAGTTTTCGGTGCTTTACCCTACAAAGCTGCAGGAAGCTCGTGAAATTTATGAAATCCGGGTCTCATGTGGTTTAGCTCGTTTAAAACAAACCAACATACGAAATTGAGCTTAAATTTTTTAAGTAGCGCCCAAAAAATTCTAGGTTGTTAACCTACAAAAGTTTCATGACAGTAGGATGGTAATACCCTAGGAGAGGCTATATCCCCTGATTATCAACGAAAGGATAACCTATCTAGATGAAGTCTTAATAAGTATAGTATATATTAACAATTGTACTACTTTAATAATATTCACGTGTTTTTGCTGGGATACAATCTTTGGAAGCTACGAACATCCGTTATTGACGAATCAAAATTCATTAAAAAGCTCCTGTCACGATCTAACCTAAAATTATTCAAAAAATGTATCGACGGAAGATTATTTTGGAAATCTCACCTTTGTTGTTACATGAAAAATGGAGATTGTGGCGAAACTTACATGGACGGACGTCATCTAATTTTCAATGTTTTATTAGGCAAATTATTGTCAAACGACCTCCCAAACGATGATGTTAATTAATTATTTCTTCAATCGGCATCGACCAATGACTGAAGTGATATGTCGATACCACAAATGTAACCACTTAAATCTACAACATATTTGAGTCATTTGAAGTAGTCTAATTTAATTAGAGCTACTCATGGCCTGACTGATAATTTCTTGGATGGTTTTTTGGTATGTAGTCCATTTATTCATTACCTATTATACTTTTGTGCCTACTCACTATTAAACCTAAAGCCCACCTATTCTTTTATATATGCTGGCTCTCGTTTCCTGTTGGCTATGTGGGTGGAATGTTATTCCTGCTCCTTCCTGTGAAAGATACTGGTTGCATCCTTTTGCTTTGTACATCCTTTGTAGTGTGTTCTTGTCTCTCCTTTCTCCTAGCCTTATGGCTATTGTGTGGTTGCAATAACCCCTTACCTGTGTCCTTAGTGGGCAAACCGATTAGCAACCGGATTGGGTGTGGGTTGTGGTTTGAGTTTGACGACTTTGTGGTGTTGATTTCGGTATATATATGATATACTGAGCTCGGAATCCTTTGGTGATCGATTGGTATCAGAGCCATGGTTGTTGTGAAATCCGGCGAGGAATAGATAAAAAAAAATCGGCAAAAATAAAGATAAAAAATGTGTCCGGTTTTCTTCCATTAAACCTAACCTACAATTTCATTTTTTGGCCAAACCAGTGGTTGGTTGAAGAAACCAATACCACTAGCAAGTTCTGCAGGCTGAGGCCCAGCAAGCAGTGATGCACCTCGACAATAGCGACGACGGCTTGTGGAGGCACATGCGGGATGTGATTGGGAAACTTTCTTCAGACCGAATTATTCTAATGAGATTTCTAACCTTTTTGTAGTGTTAGTTTTATGTTTCAGGTGATACGGTGAAATATGGACAATTTTGCCCCTGTGCGTTTGTAATTCAATTTTGCGTTCGATTGGTTGCTACGGCTACGGAAGACTTTAGGGCGAATAGTGGTTGCCTTAAAGTGGTGAACTTGCATCTCTCATTATTTACGGACTCAGATAGGTTCACTCTAGTAAATTGGCTTATCCTATTTAATTTTCAGTAGTAGCGCGTCATCGTGTGGAGTGACAATAGGATTGGAGTTACCGTATGGGAGTAATCATTGCATGTGCTAGAAATTATGAACTACTTGCCTTCTTAGTTGCCATGTGATTAAACTGTCATATTACCTCTGTGATATATTGTGCGTGAAACTGTTTGGTTGACATATCTATTGTTGCATCATTAAGTTACTAGAATACCTAGACCTTAACTGTTTGAATATTCACTTGATCTAAGATCGAGAATCTTACGAAATCTTGAGAATCTAAAACGACGTATATTGTTTGCGACCCTAAGTCTACTTTGTGTGGCTTAATTGTAATTTTGTACTTTTGATTGATTATTAAAAAATGAAAATTCACAATTTTTATTTGGGAACTTTTAACGGAAAATGTGATTTTTCAATTTGACAACAAAAAATGATAGGTATTTTGGTTCAACAAAAGGTTTAAAAAGTCATTTATGGCAATTTTTCTTCTAATTTTTCAAAAGAACAAAAAGAAGAAGCTGATGAGCTTGCTTATACTTCAATTATTTTACCCCTATTTGATGTCATTTTAAGAAAAGTGGGTAAACTGAAAACGACTAAAAAACTTTGGAAAAAGTTGGAAGACTTGCATTTGCTCAAATTTACTCCAAACAAGCTTTATTTACTTGAGCGTTTTTTCAGTTT
>CAIGRN010183564.1:0-12049 GCA_903798345.1 Fraxinus anomala | reverse complement strand
AACTTTGACATCCCTAGATGGTAATGTATAAAATTAAGTAAGTCGCAGTGTGACACAATCTCACTTTTATAATAAAAAAAAAAAAGTGATTTTGTTAGCCAAAAAAGTGACCAAAAAACAAAAAAGTAATAGAAAATAGCGACAAACTCTATTAAAAGTGACAGGAACTCAAAAAAAGTGATAGAACTTAAAAAAAAGTAGTAGCTAGTTAGCAATCAAGAGCAGGAGGTGAAAAATGGAAAACAAATATTTTCCCCTTTAGATCCATATCATTAATTGTGCTGAAAATGGAAAACAAGTTGTGAGTATCAGAACGCAAATATAATTCATAACCAAAAAAATCCTACAAAGTATCAGTAGTTCTACATGTTGATTTTCTATCCAAGATTACAAGTTCCAAGATTACAAGTTCTGTATAACTCCAAAGCTAAGGAAAAGTAAGGACCAGCATAATGTAAAACTTTGCAGTAAAAATGTAAAAAATGGCATCTCTATATAAGCTAAAACATCCTGCTCATCCATAGAAGTTGTTTACATTCCCTAGAAACATTCTAGTATAACCTAGAGTCGGTGGTGGATTTTTTCACGATAATTATTCACGACATTCTCCCAATTCCATCTTTAGGTTATAATAGAAAACNCCCTAGAAACATTACATTATAACCTAGAGGTGGTGGTGGATTTTTTCACGATAATCACACAACCTTCTCCCAATTCCATCTCTAGGTTATAATAGAAAACAAAAGCGTAAAAGGTTCTTCTTCCTCTGGTTGCATTTCCTTCTTCCTCTGCTTGTCTTGCTCTGGTCTTCCTCTTTCCTTTCTTCCCCACTTCAATTGGCCTCCTTACTTCTCCTTATAACAAGTCAACACAGCTGAACGACCATTAGTCATATATGATATAGCAATCCTAAATAAGCAATAAGCAGAAAACTGGGACTGCAAGTACTCAAATAGGGACGCAGGGGACATATGGGGGAACGTAGGCTTGAATATGTTTCCCCCTAAATTGTCATTCAATACATGCAAATGGAGAGATATAATTACATAAAAATGACATAATGTCACTTTTTAAAGTGAACTATCACTTTTTAATGCATACAATGTCACTTTTATTAAAAAATGATATTTGTCACTCAAAAAAAGTGAAAAACATTTCAAGAAAATGACAGAAAATTAAAAAAAAAATGACAAACAGTAAAAAAAAAGTGACAGAAATTCAAAACAAATTGACAAATACTAAAAAAAAGTGACAAAACACTAATTAAAACATCGAAATCAATTCAATAAAGTGACTAAACTTTTCATTTAAGTTCGCTATTATCTCATGCGGAGAATATAACGTGACTTTTCCTTTAAACCTACATTTTTGAGTACTTTTCCTTTAAACCTACATTTTTAAGGAATTAAATCTCAGTCCTATAAAAAGAAAGTGACACATTCAAAAAGTGACAAAAAGAAAGTGACACTAGGAATACAAAATGTCATAATTTAAACACTATCATTTTTTGCTTGTCAGTCATTTGCATTAATCTATCAGTCTCTTCAAATGAATACTCATCTCTGCCTCAAAAAAATGATACAAATTTTTAAAAAAGTGAGAAAATAAAAAAATGACAAACATTCAAAAAAAAGTGATAGAAAAAAGTGACATAAGTTCGAAAAGTGACTCGGAATAAAAAAAGTGACAAACACTGAAAAATATTCACTTTTTTCGGTGTAGTAATTGAGACAGTTGAAAGCATGATTTTAATTAACAAATCGAACACATCATGATTTCGAAGGGAAAAAGTTGAACAAATCAAAACCATCAAAGGTAAGTAGATATAAACAAGCCAAGTTATCTATGCACAACCAATTCAACTTCATATGTAGGTTTTAATCAACAAACGACTCTATAACATCTAATTGATATATACAACCCACCTTAACAAGAAAACAATTCGAAGATTATAGTAACAAATCCACACGATTTAGTACTTGAGTTCATTCCAATGGTGCAAAATAATGAATTTCATTGAGGTGAATCTGACCGGCCCATCCAGGATCAACAAAAATCACAGGTCATGTGCTTTGACACCCTTCTCTACTCTCCACCTCATACATCTTAAATCATTGTGCAAAAACCTATCAAATAAAACAAATATCAATGCAGGAATTCCAATAATTTCCAGACAAAAGCAGCAAATAGTATTCCAAAACTTTACCCCCCACTTGCAATTTCATTATATGGACTGCAAAAACGAATGGACACTTATGCAAAGAGTCTTCATATTTACATAATTGGGCGTTGTTCAAATTTACCAAATTGGTCAATAAACTTCATAAGGATGCTTCCACAATTTATATAAAAGCCATATGATGTTTATTTAAATACATCACGTCGTTAAATGTAAATGTAAATGTAAATTCCAATTGAGGCATTTTTTTAAACAACTTGAAGGTATCTTAGAAAATCAAAGGGAAAGAATGTACCATTTAATTCTGGAGCTAATAATAAATTTAATGACAATTTTTTTAATGCATTTATACACAAACTCTATCATAAAGAAATTGATTAAACCTTTGAGATGCAAAGATTGCCAAGCTTCTTTATCAGTTCCTGGAGGGACCTCAGAGAGTCGTTTCTTTCCTACAAATGCCCATGACTGGAGCTTCTAACTTCTTGTCGTCATTGTTAAATTGTGGATACCATGAATAATCTCATTTTTTGCTTAAATTTGAAGACCCTCATTGAAATTGGCGATGACTTTCCATAAGATCATCAAGGGTAATCTTTCCACAATTACTAGTATCCAAGTGATCGAACGGTTTACAGATCTGTAAGATTTCTTTCTCTGAAACCATACCCATCTCCTTGAGCTTGTAAATAACATACACTGACTTACTGCCATATATCCAGAGGAAGGGAAACCAAATTAAAAAAGCAAAAAGCAAAACTTAATGCAATTATTTTGAAGAAATTACAATATATTCACCATCTCAACAAATTCATAACACATTTGAGGTTTTCTCTCTACAAGAACATTGGAGACGAAGTCGAAGTCGAAGTCGGAGTAGGAGTCGGGAATGGAGGTTTCTCGAGAGTTATCTGATTTAGAGATTTCATTTAGGTTTTTGTCATGGGTGTTAAGGTTAAGGTTTTGGATGTAATTAATACTGTAATAGTAGTTTTAATTCGTTTTAAGGTATTAATCAAATACTTAATTTTTATAGGGTACTGTTCCCTATATAGTTTTCATATGTATTCAGCCCATCATCAAATAAAAATCCCAATGGACCCGGTCTCTACACATAAAATCCGGCACACACTTTATTTAGATGCCCTCTCAATTACTTAATTTTTTATTAGATCACTTTAATTTTGGGATTAATTTTAAGATAGTCTTTATGCACAATTAATTACATATATTGGCCCACATGGCAAATTAAACAATTTCCCAACAATCTCCAACTTGTGCCACATATATTACCTTATAAATATGTATAACCTTATGAGCTCAAAATTTTTACTATCATAACCAAAAGTATCTCTAAACAATCTTGTCCCTTGAGTATATCAATATAGGATCAAAGCGGTCTTCGTTACAAATATCATAACTAAACCCTCAATGATCACGTATATCAATACAATCAAATGACATAGATCAAGTGTGAATTTGTAGCATAGAAATTACATGCAATGTGATCCACACTTGCATATTTCCAACTGGTCCTACTTTATTCTTTAATACATTATGTGATCAAACTGAAAAAACTTAATCAGTGAAAACGAAAGCTGAAATGCTTTATTACTAAAATGAACTAAAGTAAACTTGAATGTGTACAACCAAAAATTATCAAACGACAACATCCAAAATTACAAACTCCCACTAAACTAGTATATCATCAAAATTTAGAGCACCCATGTGAGTGGTGAGCTCAGGAAATATCTTGGGTGGTCGACCTTTAATAAATGGATTTGCTATCATGGAGTTTGTCACAATATGTTCTATAGTAACCTGACCACTCTGAACTCTTTCTTTAACAATTAGGAATTTGACGTCTATAAATTTAGATTTGTTGAACTCCTATTGTTATTTGAATGCAAAACTGCTGACTTATTGTCACAAAAAAACTTATGTGATCTTTCAAATTCATGTATAATTCTTGGCCCAGTGACAAAATTCCACAACCATATTCCTTGATTAGATGACTCATAACACGCTATAAATTCCACTGCCATGGTTGAAGAAACTATGAGTGTCTACTTAGCACTTTTTTAGGATATAGCTCCTCCAGACAGCAGGAAGACATAGCCCGATAGGGATTCATACTGCCTTGACATCCAGGAAAATCAGAACTAGTATAACCAATGGTCTCCAATTGATCTAATTTCCTGCATGTCAGCATGTAATCTTTTGTTCTCTGTAAATACCGCATAATCCACTTGGCTACCTCACAATGATCCATCCTAGAGCCACTTAAATATCTATCTAGCATTCCAACAATGAATGTTATATCCAGATGTGTACATTTATTGTACAGTATTTCTATATGAGTTCGACTAAACATTACTGCAAGGTTCCAATAAAGTTTTCAATATTCATCAAGAAGTAATGGTCAAATCTTTAATCTTCAATTACCATACAAAAAAAAACTTCTGATGAAGCTGGAAAATATAGACCTCGCAGTAAATTTTTTACTTCTTCATGAATATTGAAAACATTATGGAAACCTTGCAGTAAGTTTTGAGAAACTATATTCAGAATATTTGATTAGAAATTACACTTCAGTGTAGATTACCTATATGGTCTAGGAGACGAGCCTTCGGTTGCATTGAATTATTTGTATTCCATGGAACATGCTACCTAGAGTGAACTATCGAGGAGGATTAACTTCTTAGTACTTTTGTACTACTTATCACCATTTTCAAGAATTTGTCATGTTTGTCATTTCAAACTCGTAAATTGTATTGTAAACTAATTGAAGAGCAATGATTTGATCATATTGCAGGGTCCAGATTTCCTACCCATAAAATTCTTCAAACCTTAAATAATTGTGATATGATTGTACATTAAAGTTGACGTATAAGCTCTTGGAATTAGCATCCATATGCCATATGTTTTGTCAAAATCGCAATTCATGAACTTAACGTTTTGTCCTTTCAAACTCGCAATTTTTTGTTGTGAAATAAATAAAGAGTATATCACTTCGGGGTCTAGATTTTGCGCCCATATCATTCAGTTAAACGTATATATATTTGTAATATGGTTGCACAGTAAATTGGAAATAACAGGGTCTTGGAATTAGCACCTATAGGCCATAACATTTTCTCGAACTCATATAAGAATGCAGTAGAATAAAGCAGACATCTTGGTGATCTTTCATTCAGACGAGCTAGTTTTCAAAATTAATTTTTTTTTCTTTTTTTGTTGAGTTTTAATTTGGTACGTGGGCCTACATATGTAATTAAGTCTATATTAAATATTATTTTAAGATTAATCCAATTTAAAGTGATATAATAAAAAATTAAAGTTATTGAGCTTTGGGCATCTGATATGGTATGGGCCTAAATATGTGTAAAGACTATAGGGAAAATTAGGCGAAGTACCTCAAAAATATAAGATAATTGATTAATACTCTTAAACTTAACTAAAACTATAAATCACGTAGTAATTACGTTCAAATCCAACCCCCAAACCCATAGCAGATTAGAGAAAGCTTCAAAGGAGATAATGATGGTTCATTCCACTCCATCTTCCACTATAACTCCATCACTCACTCTTCCTTCGTCCACCTCCACCACTCAGTCGTCAAACAATCAAACAAATTTTAACCCAAATTCAAACCACCATAAAACTCCACTTCTTTCCAACACCACCACAATCGCCTCCTCCGTTGCATAGCTACATTTTTCTCCTCCACCCACAGTCACCCACCTCTTCTTCATCATCAGTAGAAGTTCTCGACCACTTCGCGTGCCGTTCAACTCACCTATTGTATAAATCTGAGAATAAATGATAACTTGGAAGTGCTTAGCGGTGGATGAAGAAAGACATAATGCTAGTAAGCGAAGAAAGCGTATCAGATCCACGAAATAGAGCATTAGTGATAACAATACTTGGAGAATAACAAGACTTTTCGTATTCTTGATGAAATAGATACTTCCAAGCCTAAATTCTACGTTCTGGGCATGTTTTCTTATCTCAGACCCTATTTCTCTCTCTCTCTGTCTCTCTCTCTGTCTCTCAATTATTTGAAGCGTGTGTACAACAAATTGAAAAAAGGTAATTTAATTGTTGAGCTAAGTTAAACTGGGAAGGAAGATAAATTGCTTGGGAATGGTAAAGGCGAGGGCTTTAAGAGACATTATAACATAGCTCAAATAAACTGTAGCTAAGTAACAATCATTTGAAGTCATTTTATACGAGACATACAAATACTATTGTTTAGACTGTGTTGAATATTATTTGCCACTTTTTGAGTTTTAATACTTTTTGAATTTTTTTTATTAGTTTTTGTCACTTTTTTTAATTTTTGTCACTTTTCTACTTCTTGTCACTTTTTCGAATTTTGTCACTTCCAATATATTTTTCGGTGTGAAAGTAGCAGAGTCTCGTGCTTATACCAATGGCTATGGTCCATCTTGTTGGCCAGGTAGTGCTAGTTTCAAGTCCTCATGCTGCATAACAAAACAAGTTACATGTGGTTTAATATAATAAAAGTCTTGCATTTCAGGTCCTCGTGTTGGGATCTTTCATTAAGTGGAGGTCAATAGGTTGGCTACGTTGGTAGATGATGGTGGCGGTAAATTGATTTAAAGATGCTCGACATTTTTATTGGTGTCACTTTTTTAAAATTTTTGTCACTTTTTTGGATTTTTGTCACTTTTTTTTAGTGTTTGTTAGTCACATTCTTGATTTCTATCGCTTTTTTTTAGTGACAAACGTCAATTTTTAATAAAAGTAATATTGTATGTCATTTTTTAATAAAAAAGTGACAATTAACTTTTAAAAGTGACATTATATCACTTTTTTAGATTTTGTCACTTTTTTTAGTTTTTTGTCACCTTCTAAGTTTTTGTCACTTTTTAAGAAGATAAAAAGTGAAATAATATGTTATATTTTCCTAACATAATCAGCATATGGATTGTCCTGGACGTGCTAATTATTTTAAGAACATAATTACTGGTGCTGCACAAATGGATGGTAATATTTTGGTATTTGTCACTTTTTTTGAGTTTGTCACTTTTTTTAAGTTTGTATCACTTTTTGAGTGTTTGTTTCACTTTTTTTGAATTGTGTCACTTTTTTTTAGTTTGTGTCACTTTTTTTAAAAAGGTTAAAAAAGTGACATTTTTTTATAAAAAAGTGACATTGTGTCACTTTTTTATTTTACACAAGATTTTTTACTTCCTAAAAACCTTTCATATGATTTTTCAAAACATCCATAATTTTAAGGGTATTTTTGTAAATACCCCTTGAAAATAAAAACTGAGGCCCCTATAATTTTTGGGCTTGAGGCATNAAAAAAAGTAACATTGTGTCACTTTTTCATTTTACACTATATTTTTTACTTCCTAAAAACTTTTCACATGAATTTTCAAAACATTCCTAATTTTAAGGGTATTTTTGTAAGTACCCCTTTTTTTTAAGTCAAGCCCAGACCAACACCTTAGGGCCTCACCCAATTTTGGCCAAAATTTTATTTATTTATTTATTTAATAACCTAATCGAATTCAGTTTCACCCTCGTTGCTGTCTCCTTCCCTCTCAAGTCTCAACAATTCAAAATTTCAAGAATCCGATCCAAGTTATCCAAGCCTCTTCAAGCCGCGTTGACGTCGGACCGGACACTGGTATTTCCAGACTTCACTCCACTCTTCTTCCCTTTCCTTTCACAGTTCACTGACTCCACTCTTATTCCTCGCCCTGGTATGTCCGCGACTGCGACTCTGGGAGTTGCGCTTTTATACATATTGGTTTCTATACACACACATATTGGTTTTTAGTTTTTAATTCTTTTGCATCTATATTTCTGCCCTTTTATACATACTGATTGGTAATTAGGTTTGCTTAACTGAATGTTTGGGTTCGTGAATTAATTTTTTCCATTTTTTCTTGAATAGAAATGAAGGTTATCGCGGCTTACTTGTTGGCCTGTTTGGGTGGCAACACCTCCCCCTCCGCAGATGACTTGAAGGATATCCTTGCATTGCCTCAGGTTCTCCTCTCTTCAAATTTATATGCTTTGTCTGTGACGATTGTATTCTAAGATGTTTCTTGAAATTTTGTATGCTTTTCTTAGTGTAAATTTATTCTTTCACTATTGATATGGTGAAATGATGCTAGATTGCGCGAATTTAGTTCTTGTTGCAATCTATTTATGTGTTAGATACTGGGAATTTGATTACATTGCTTATGTAACTTAATTACAATTAATGTGAACTTTCGATTTTAGGCTTGTGAGATGCGACGATAGAATAAGCTGTGATTCCATAATTTTCGTCAATTTTCTACTTCTCAAGTAAGCAATGACTTGCCCTAACTTGATATTGAATATATTGAAAATGTTTGAAACCTTGTCGGCTTATATAATTGTGGTATGGTTGGCTTATATTCTTGTTGTTCTATTGTTCAGTGTTTAGTTAGCAATATGTTGCGTAATACACTAGAATTTTGCATTTACGTTGTTTTGGGGGGCCCAATTTTGAGAGTTCGTCTCGGGCCTCGAAAATCACAGGACTGGCCCTGGCTTTAACCACAGTGGATTGAACAACACAAAAACGATCTCGGATAAAATCAAAACCATGTTACACCGACATAACAACATATGTTGCAATCATAAGGAAAGGGGGAAAAGGGGAAAATGTGTAAACATAAAAGAGATGAAACAGAGCACATGCAAATAGAAAGGGGCAAAAAAAATATTACGTCAAAATCCGTTGAATGAACAACCATGAAAATCTTAACTTCTGGCCACCATTAAATCAAACTTGGTGATAAGAGACCATTACCAATATTTTGGGCCCCGACATGATGCAATCATAAGGAAAAGAAAAGAAATGAAAAAATAAGTAAAAAATAAAATAGATAAAATGAAGCACATGCACATGAAATGGAGAAGTGGACTAATCAGCACTGAAACTTTTATTATTGTAGGGATATAGTAAATATGTCATCTTCTGATGTTGCAAATAGATTCCATGAATTTAGTTTCTATCTAATAGCTAGTTTCTACAAAGAAAGAATAGCAGAACTATTTTGCTATAGCTAGAAAGTCAATCCATCTATAAAGTACACGAGCAATGTGAAGTGGTTCATAATAAATAAAAAAATATGGTTTGAAATGGCATTTTACAATACTCCAAAGTGTAAAAATATCATGATGTGACATCCTCTTAACACGCCTGTCCTTAGTTCAGAGGTTCAAGCAGTAGCGTTATGTAATGACTAAAGGACCCTAAATGGTCCAACGCTCAGATTTGGACAACAATCATAACCATCAGGAAAATTATCTTCCAACTTCACATAATCAAAAAATTAAACAAACTGGTTCCTCATATCCTAATTCCACTCAAAGAGAATGACTCAATTTCAGAGAAATTTCTATGCAGTGCCAACCAATCTTTTCAGAAACTATTTCTCACAATCACGAGCAAACCATAATTTATATTATTATAACATAAGGACACATTTTTAAGAAGCAAATAACGACACATTTTGCCTCCAATTAAGTATTTTTCTTTTCTTAAATCTCCCCACTTTAAAAAATTACATGACCATCATTTTTTATACTTAAAATAAAGAAATAGTACTGCAACATAATAAATAACATCGCCAAAACGGGGCCACATAAAATCAAATATAAATAAATATCAAATTCCTCAAATAAAACATATTAAAGAAAGTCTAATGAAATTCACTACCATATCCAATAATGTCAACTGGATATTAAGTCATGAAAAAAAATCTGAATCCCTACACTTTTACGAATAAAACCCCCAAAAATATTACAAGTTAAAAAAGCACAAGATAAATATTACTTTTCTAATTACATCTAACAGAAACAATACAGAAAATACAATAGGGTACTAAAAACCTACAGAAGTCTCTGGAACCCTAAAACATTATTGAACGCCTAGAAAACACAAGCATAAGAACATAAAATCTCCAAAATTTACAACAAAATCGTTCCTAAACACTCGGAAGTAACAAGCATGAAAAATAAATAAAATTTCCAAAAATTTACAACAAATTGTTCTAATATACCTAGAAAACACTAGCAAAACAAAATAAAATCCCCAAAATTTACATCAAATTGTTCTAAATCACCTAGAAAATACAAGGATGAGAAATAAAAATCCCAAACATTTACCTTTTAGCTTTGGATGAAAGGCATTGCTTAGAAGTTTTTTATGTATTACTATTTTGTCGTTAAGGGTGTATAATATCATTCATAAAACTGAGTGAACATAAAACAATGCACATGCACATGAAAATGGAGAAAAAATATTATCATCCAGTCTATTGAATGAACACCACCAAAAACCCTAACTTTTGTCAAAAGTCAAATCGAATCTTCTTGGTGATTAATGGACCATTACCAAGATTTGTGCTCATTGGAAGAATTAAATCATGGAGAAAAGTGACGGGGTCACGAGATTTGGGGATCCGATCTTTTTATAAGGGAGCAGAATCGTGGAAAAGAAAATCAAGGAAAATCAGCACTAGCCATTCGTCAGAGACAATACAACATAACAAATCAATCGTAGAGAAGAACCGATGAAATTTCTCAACAACATTAAAAACCTAACATTTGTTGAACATCAAATCGAATCTTCTTGATGATAATGGACCATTACCAATATTTATTCTCCGATCTATTAAAAGAATTAAAGTGTAGAGAAAAGCGACAGGATAAGGAGATTTGGGATCTGATCTTTGTATGAGGGAGCAAAATCGTAGGAAAAAATGAAAGAAAATAAACATAAACCGTTCGGCAGAGACAATACAACACAACAAATCAATTGTAGAGAATAAGAACTTATGAAATTTCTCTGTGATTTGTTAGGGTTATTGTTCTAGAGAAGGGGATCTAGAACTTTCCAAGATAAAAGACAATAAAGAGAGAGAAACGAAGCACATGACACGCTGTCGTTTGAATGAACACCGAGTACCCTCACAATTGTCACGTCAAATCGAATCTTTCTTGGTGATAATGGACCATTCGCAAGATTTATGCTCTGATCTATTGAAAGAATTAAAGTGTAGAGAAAAGTGATGGGATAAGGAGATTTGGGATTTAATCTTTGTATGAGGGAGCAAAATCGTAGGGAAAAAATGAAGGAAAATAAACTCAAACCGTTGTAGAGAAAAAGGACCTATGAAATTTCTATGTGATTTTGTTAGGATTATTGTTCTAGAAAAGGGAATTTGGAACTTTCCAAGATGATGGATAATAAAGAGAGAGAAATGAAGAGGTAGAAATGTCCACACGAATAGAGAGAAAATAAAAGAGGTAAAATTGGAAATGAAAAATACGAGGTCAGCATCATGATGACGTCTTACGAATAGGAATTTAAAATTAGGAGTTGAGATTTGGTGTCCAATTTGGTGTCCATCCAATTAAATATTGACACATTATTTTGTGTGAGGGGAGACAGTATTTAACAATGTTAAATAGTTATTATAGTGAGAAATTAAAATTGACGTTGTCATCACCCTTGACGTTCGACCTAAATCTGAGGTACCAAAAGATGCCATGCTGGCAGAAGTGCCACGTCGGCGGACGCCACGATTTCGGACGTAAACGGTCGGCCCACGTGGACCTGATTAACAGGGGAGGTCGGACAGGAAGAGGTGGCAGCTTTGTACTTATTGAATCAGCCGAGGTCCCGAAGCGGTATTCCATCCCGGCTCCATGAGGACCTCGGATCAGAGTAGATCCCGTCCCACCTCGAGTCCGACGTTGTTCCCCATAACGGATCTGGGGATCTTTCAGAGTTGACGGATTTGACGCCCGCGTAAAAGCCTGTGGATGTGACGGTCTGTCATAAGAAGGGCGGCT
>CAIGRN010183562.1:0-10589 GCA_903798345.1 Fraxinus anomala | reverse complement strand
GAAACGAATTCCAGATAAAATTTTTGACAATCAAACCGGTTAAAAGTAAGAAAATGAAAAATATTTTCCATTGAACTTTCCATTTTCCATGGAAAATTTGTAGTATCAAATATGGCCTAAAATAATGAAGGTACTAGAACTAGAAAAACTACACAGATTTTGTTTTTATTAGGTTAATATACTAGATTTATCTGTTTTATAAACTTTTCGATGGGTTAAACTTTAATTTTAACTATACATTTTATAAAATTCACAATTTTATTAGATCAAAATTTACTAATATTTGCGTCAAAAACTCTATCCAACAACCCTAAGGGTGATAAGACTCAACCCATCAGGTGAGTCGGTCCATACTTAATGTTGGACAAATCGGGTACGAACTGACTCAATTAGAAAAAAATGCAACTTGACATAGCTCACATATATTTTTAGTTTTGCTTCCTAGCTCTGAACGAGCCGAGTTCATAAACAACTTGTCCCACCTAACATTCCAAAACAAATTTATAAATTTAGTAAGTATTACCTAAAAGAAACTCTACGAAGGAAGGGGTAATCCAAGTCCCATGTTGCCACCATTTCCAAATGAATTCGCCACTTGTCACTTTCGACTCCTTTCGTGGACGCCAAAGCAGCCGTAGGAAGCAAAACGCCAAAACCGACCCCCTACCGTGTCCAAACTTGTCGGCCGGACAACTTACCGTGTCGCCGCGTAGCATCTCGCTATTGGTCAATACTCTATATGCTGGATCCTTCTCACGCAATCTAATCTCACCGTCCCTTCACGTGAAGCAAATTAATTGCAACCGTTGCCTCCGCTACCGCCTAAATCTCGCCACGTGTCGCGTAAATAAAGGTCCACTCTTATCTTTTAAGAAAATTTAGGCGCCTCTATATAAATAACATCATAGACCCCTTCGTTCTTCCTATATCAAATTTTATTCATTCAGAATCAAAACAGGATTTCTTGAATTTTTGGATAAATTTCTTTTAGTCAAATTTGTATAATATGGCGATGAACTTGCCTCATCAGATTGCAGCGATTTCTGGGACGCAGGTAGTAGCGGAGGTGGGTGGTGGTTCTGGTGTAGCATCGGCGTCGGCCTCCATTAGCGCGGTTTGGAGAACGCCGGATCCGAATTTACGGGTTTCGGTGCAAAAACACGAGTCGGAGATTGAACGTGTATCGCCATCTCCGCCATTGAGTCCCGTACGTGGCGGCATGCGGGCGGACCTCACTGTGGCGGCGCAAGCCTTGATGGATTCTCCGTTTGCAACAGAGGAATATTCCGGTGAGAGAGAGTATACTTTGGGCGGAGGCGCGTTGGAAAAGGGGGGTAAAAAAAGGGTTCCCGTGTATGTGATGATGCCGTTGGATAGCGTGACATCGAATCATACGGTGAATAGGAAAAAAGCAATGAATGCGAGTTTACAGGCGTTGAAGAGCGCCGGTGTGGAGGGGATAATGATGGACGTTTGGTGGGGGTTGGTGGAGAGGGAGGCGCCCGGCGAGTACAATTGGGGCGGATATGCCGAGCTCCTGGAGATGGCCAAGAAACACGGCCTGAAAGTTCAGGCGGTGATGTCGTTCCACCAGTGTGGCGGCAACGTCGGCGATTCTTGCACGTAAGTACATTGAATTTCACTCAATTGTTTTTCAATTCATGAATAATTGAATATTCTGCAGTACTTTTATTGAAAAAGGGGAATATTACAGTTTGGTTCTACGTGAATTTTGACGGGAGTTTTGAGATCTGGATTTGGTCAGTGGAAAAATCAATATTACTTTTTGTTTTCTTTTTAATTTTTTCAAAGATGCTGGTCGAAAGTGGGGTTTGGTAAAATGGTGAAAATGTTCGAATTATTACGCTTATTGAACGATGGTTTCAACTCATAGAATTTAAACTTAGTTTTTTGATAGTAATCGAAATCAAAATTCAGAAAAATACTAGCTTTTGCAATGAAGTATCGACTTTGGAGAAGCATCTGAACTTTCCTTTAAACTTAAAAAGTTTAATAATGAAAGAATGAAATGGTGAACTGTAATGGCATCTAAATTTCTATTTGTTATCTGTTCTAACGTTAACAGCTCAATTATGTTGTTTTTAACATTGTATTCAATTACTCATTTAGAATTCCACTGCCGAAATGGGTTTTGGACGAGGTTGACAAGGATTCTGATCTTGCATATACAGACCAGTGGGGCAGGAGGAATAATGAATACATCTCACTTGGTTGTGATACCCTCCCAGTGTTGAAGGGAAGGACACCTATCCAGTGTTATTCCAACTTCATGAGCTCTTTCAGAGACAAATTCGAGCACCTTCTTGGTGATACTATTGTGGTAAGTACTCGTTATTATTCTCGTGCATTATTTGTGTTTGAAAAAAGTATTCTATCTTCTTATCCATTGTCAATTATGTGATCCAAATTGTTATAATTTCTTATTTTAGGAAATTCAAGTTGGGATGGGTCCAGCAGGGGAGCTTCGTTATCCCTCGTACCCTGAACAAAACGGAACGTGGAAATTTCCTGGAATAGGAGCATTTCAGTGCTATGACAAGGTGAGAATGAGTCTGTGCCTTCAAAAAACTGATCATTTTCAAGCTCAGAAGCACAAGCTTCACGATACTGCTGGTCATGTCTTTTGGTTTTATTACATTTCTTTCCCCACTGTACTCAAATTGTCTCTATGTCATTCTGCAGTACATGCTTAGTAGCTTAAAAGCTGCAGCTGAAGCATATGGTAAGCCTGAATGGGGACAAACTGGCCCGACAGATGCTGGCGAATATAATAACTGGCCCCAGGATACGAACTTTTTCCGTAAAGAGGGAGATGGTTGGAATAGCCAATATGGGGAGTTCTTCCTCTCTTGGTACTCTGAGATGCTTTTGGACCATGGAGAGAGGATACTGGAATCGGCCAAGAGTATATTTGAGAACAAGGGTGTCAAGACATCTGTTAAGATTGCTGGAATCCACTGGCATTATGGAACCCGGTCCCATGCCCCTGAACTCACGGCTGGGTATTATAACACCCGATTCCGAGATGGGTATCTTCCCATTGCCCAAATGTTAGCACGGCATGGTGCTATATTCAACTTCACTTGTATTGAGATGAGAGACCACGAGCAACCACAGGATGCATTATGTGCCCCTGAAAAATTAGTCAAGCAAGTAGCTTTAGCTACTCGTGAAGCTAAGGTTCCACTTGCTGGGGAGAATGCACTGCCACGATATGATGACTATGCACACGAACAAATATTGCAAGCCGCGTCATTGAATGTTGATGGTGATGCAGATGAGAGGGAGATGTGTGCATTTACATATTTGAGGATGAACCCAGATTTGTTCCAACCAGATAACTGGAGGCAGTTTGTTGCATTTGTAAAGAAGATGAGGGAAGGGAAGGATGTGCACAGGTGTAGGGAGCAGGTGGAGCGCGAAGCAGAGCATTTCGTGCACGTGACTCGGCCGTTAGTTCAAGAAGCCGCTGTTGCACTCATGCACTAGTTGGGTTGGATAACATAGTTATTGTACTTGCGCTGGCAGCAACTATTAGACATCGCTGCAACTATTAAATGATGACTAGAATTCGAAGAATATGTTCTTCTCTTCCAATGCTTCGGCCAGGTTATGGTTGGTCTTGGATATTTGGTTCTTCATGTTCACATCTGTCACCCTATCATAGATTATGATTTCCGATCATCCGAGGCATAATCAAATAGAAAGAATACGTTAACGGTTGATTTTAACTAGCAATAAATATTACTGGTTTCCAAGTTTTAAGTTGTCGAACTTAAAGATTGAATGGTGATGCAATACGTTATCCCTATCCAGTTTCGTGTCCGTGTATCATTTGATATTAAACAAGATTTTGGTGGATTGTTTTCTATTTATTTTGTTATATTTTATCTTCAGTCAAGAGTGTAGAATCCAATTTCGAGATAGTTAATCAATGATCACTGAACTTTGTTATATGTTACTATTTGTTTATCGATTTTTAAAAAGTTACTCATTGCTCATTGAACTTTGCTATAGGTTACTATTCACTGAAATTTAAAAGGTTACTCGTAACTTACCTAATTTTGAAAAAAGTTACTCGTTATTCACTTAACTTTACTATAGTTAACACTAGTGGCAATGATATGAAAGTTTGTTCAAATTTGAATGAATAATGAGTTAACATTTTAAGTTTGGATAAATAAATAGTAACCTATAGCAAAATTTGGTGATTAAGGAGTAACTTTTTAAATTTCGAAAAATAAATAGTAATCTATAACAAAGTTGAATGATTGATTAAATTAACTCATCCAATTTCAGTCAAGTCCACATAAAATTGGTGAAATTTTAGAGGCAAAGAAAGCAGGTTGTGGTATGACAGTGATACTCACCAACCAGAAGCACATACGTTTGACTCAAAAATTGTTTGGCTTGAGTTCAATCAATCTCTAAACGTCTTCTTAGAATAAATTCAAAATTACTTTTGTTGATTACAATGTATTTTTTTACAACACTTAGTATATATTTCTTTCTGATTTTATAATATTAATACAATCCAATCTATCATACTGTTCACTATTAATAATATTTTGAAACAAAATAATTCTGCTCTAAAATTATATTTTTTTTCTATAACAAATCTCTTTTTCTATTCTATCAATTACGACTTTTATCCAGGAAAATTTTTTGGGGTATTTTTCCTTTTTCTTAGAGAGTAAGGTTTTGCTCTCGTGAAAAGTTTACCTCATTGGTCGCAAACACTGGTTTTGGCCAAAGTCGGTTCAATCAATTCGGAACTTTAGGCAGAATCGTCAAAAGATCTTTTTCGAGAACAATGGTAAACAAATCAATGGAACAAATAATTACGGCCATCGACAATACTAATGGTATAACAATTGGTGATTCTAAATGGAATCAATATCCATCGATAATTCTGATGGAATTTGACATCAATGATATTGGTGATCACCGAAGTCACCTTCATCAGTAATTATTGACGACAATTTCATCAATGATTTTGTCTGAAATTACGAACGGTGCTTAGGCATCAAAGAGAAGCCATCAATGATGGTTGACGGTATGATATGATTATTGGTGATTATAATAGGAATCGATATATGTTTGTGATTCATCTCAAAACATCGATAACGATACTGTTAATAATCACCAACACTGTCATTAGCAGTTATTGATGACAATGTCGTCGTGGTGTTATCGGAATCATCAAGGGTGCTTCATCAGGGAGAAGCCAATACACCTTTTGTTATCCACACATGCATTCTATATCAATAGAATCGTAACAAAATCATGAAATGCATAAAATGCATCAGATGTTTAACACAATCATAAAATGGATTATGATTGTTAGTACGTTTAGATTTTTAGTACACATTTGAAAACCAAGTTATTCTCAATACTACTACTTGTTTTGCTTCTTTACCTTTCCTCTTCCAATCTTTAACGAGTTTCCAATCTTATTAAGAGTTTCCAAAACACTGAGGTTCTTCTCGATTTTTTCTTCTTTCTCATTTTCCAATGCTAGATTCTTGATTTTCACTTCAAAATTGTTGGCAACAAGAGATCAGGGGTACGAAACAATTCACGTTTTGTAAGAAGCTTCAAAGTCTTAAAAGGGAAGCTAAAGAAGCTTAATGAGAATCACTTTTCACATGTTTCCATGAGAGCCAAAATGGCTACTATGGAGTTTAGGCACAATTGGCATTGCACGATAATCCTCTTAATATTGAACTTCACAGTAAAGTGGCACACATGAGGAAAGTAGCCAAGGATTTGTGTGAAGCCGAGAGGAGTTTCTACTATCAACAAGCTAAGTGTGAGTACCTCAAGCACAGTGACAAATGCACTAAGTTCTTCCACTCGATGGTCGAGAGGAATATTAAAAGGAACTACATTGCTATTGTCCTTAAAGGGGATGGATCATATACTACCTCATTGGGAGAAGTGGCCGATGAATTCTTTCATTTCTATAGTGTTTTACTAGGGAAAAAATGTCTGGAACACCCTATTTATGTTGATATCTTGAAGAGTGGTTCCATGTTATTGGAAGAGAATGTGTTGGGCCCTAGTTCAAGACATTTCCGAGCAAGAGATCAAGGAGGCATTATTTAGCATCGGGAATGATAAGTCTCCAGGGTCGGATGGATACACTTCTTATTTCTTTAAGAAGTCATGAGATATTGTTGGTGATGAGTTCATGGGGGCGGTAAAAGAACTCTTTGCTTCTAGCTCTCTTCTCAAGCAAACTAGCCAAACGGTTATTGCATTGGTTCCTAAGGCAAATCATTCTACTTCAGTTGGAGATAATAGGCCGATCATTTGTTGTAACGTGTTCTATAAGGTTATTACAAAGATCCTTGCTTCTCGGTTAAGATCTATACTTGGGAAGATTGTTGATCAAGCAGAAGCAACATTTGTGGAAGGCAGAAGTATGACAGGGAATATCTAACTTGCCCAAGAACTTTTGAGACAATACAATCACAAGAGGGTTGCTCCAAGGTGCCTCTTAAAATTGATCTTAAGAAGGCATATGATTTAGTTGATTGGAAGTTTCTCAATAGTGTGCTTTATTGTTTTGGAATTTCCAAATAAATTCATTGATTGGGTGATGGAATGTATAACCAAGCCGACATATTCTATTGCTCTTAATGGGTGTCTTCAGGAATTCATTAAAGGGAAAAAATGTGCTTCGTCAAGGGGACACTCTGTCTGTTTATCTAAATTTGGAGATACGTCTAGCCTTCGGATGAATGTTAATAAATCTAGTTTGTACACGGCGGGTGTGCATGGGCAAGAGCTTGAGAATATCTATTGCTTTACTAATATGCTCAAGGGATCTATGCCTTTTAGATATTTGGGTATTCCTTTTGCGACGACAAAGCTTAAAATAAGCTCTTATGATACATTTTCCAACAAAATTTCGGCCTACATTTGTGTTTGGTCTAGAGCACCTTTATCTTATGCAGGGAAAGTGGTACTTGTTATAGCTATCCTTCAAGGTGTTGAATGTTTTTGGATTTCCATCTTTCCTATCCCAGCTACAGTTTTTTCAAGGGTCATTAGTCTCTGCCGGAATTTTTTTTGGGCGTCTAAGAAACCTTTGGTCACTTGGAACTACATTTGCTTACCAAAAGATGAGGGAAGACTTGGATTCAGAGATTTGAAATGCTAGAATTCAGTACTTGTGTCAAAGTTGCTTTGGAATATTCATATGAAGAAGGGCTCGCTTTGGGTCAAGTGGATTGGCAATGTATACTTAAAAGGGGGCAGATTTTTGGGAACACACGACCCACAAAAGAGACTCGCATTTGATCAAAAGGCTACTCGAAATAAAAAATTGGCTCACTGGACCTGACCAGAACGTACAAGCAGTTGTGAACAAGTTGTTGGAATGGACAGATGCTAGCTGCTTTCGCATGGACAGAGCTTACGAGTTTTTCAAAACAACCGGTGTTAAGAGGGCGTGGAGTACTTCAGTTTGGAGACCGTACATTACTCCTAAACACTCCTTAATCCTTTAGCTGGGAATACAATCCAAATTGCTTACCAAGGATAGGCTACTGCATCTCAACATTTATGGCACTTGTGATTTTTGTGGTCACAAGAGGAAACATGCCAACATTTATTTTTCCAATGTCCTTTCTCCTCACTTGTTTGAAAGAATATTAAGGTATGGTTGGGCATTGGAAGAGAAATGACTACTATTGCTACTGCATTGAAGTGGATCAAGAAAGAGGCTAAAGGGACTTATTGGCAAAGTAAGGTTAAGAGAATTGTATTGGCGACCGTCGTCTACCATATTTGGATGGCAAGAAATATGAGAATATTTAAGGATCTAAGACCACATGTGGATAACAATGTTAGAAGAATCAAAACACACGTATACAAAGTTATAATCTCTTTGTATCCAAATGTTTTGATTCAATTTTAGTATTTTGCAATGGGTCTCTAGATCATATCATTTGTACATCTTTTTTTTTGGGGGCGTATACCCGGAGTAATTGTATGAGTCATTTGATTTTGATTTGTCCGGGAATGCTTAGTGTACTTGTACATGATTTTTAATCAATATAATTTACATTTATCAATAAAAAAAGAATTGATAATAATACTAACAAATGTTTTCACGTCAAACTCATTTCACGAAAAAAATATTTTTTCTTTCACACTCCATGCTCACTGTGTTTGTGATTTTCTGTACTCCTTGCCAGTTCCACTCGACCCATTTAAAATTTTCATTTGCGTCGTCTTGCATCACCAACATCTCCCAATTACGCTTTATAGTTAGGAACGTGCACGTCCAGCAATAAAGATCAGTTTTCTTTTCAGTTTGCCGTCCCCAACAACTCATTCAAGCATGACTTCGCGTTTGGGACAACAGAGTCAATGAAATTGTCGATTTTGAACGTGAACTTCTCACTGACCGTGGTCGCGCGATCAACAAAGTAGGAAAGTTCTCGTGCTGATATTTTCTTCTTCTTTTCTTTTTTCTTCTAGCTCATCGCTTTACATTTATCGCACTTCACGGGCTGGAAACATCCAAGCTCCCTGCAGCTGTCCCCATTTTATCGGTCTCGTCACTTGAGTTGCTGCTATCGTCATCGACTTGTACTTTATCAGGTGATCTTCGTATCCACTATCTTCGAACATGGCAAAGCCAGTTCTACACAACTTTGTTAGTGTGATTGTGTACTTTTCGCTGTCAAACGCGTCCCCAAACAGAGCCTTGTAATCGTAGACCTCTCTGCAGTCTTTGTCTTTAAAATCTTTGTTCTCCTGTGACAAAGAAAAGAAAAAGTATCCACAATTTTATGTAGAGTCTGTTTTTTTTTTTAATTTAAAATGAATGACAAAAATCAAACTCATTGCATCTTGATAAAGTGAAATGGAATTTCTTTGAAATCAAACCAATATGGAAGCTGTAATCAGTCGGGTTGTATAGGCATATTTCAGGAATATGAAGCTAAAACATTTTAGGCATTTTTGTATGCTAGATTGGACAAATGTAGATAGTATTAATGTAGAAAATTTATTGGTGTCCAGAATAATTTCAGTGAGTTCCGGTTCCCTAATCCTCAATTATAGAATGACATACAAAACTAGAGTATTGGTTTATCCATTAACTGCCCACATCTAAGATCAATTTAATTAATTCATTAACCGATATTGAGGACCACATACTTAATAAGCTGCAAAACACAACAAAAACTAAATTTCTAGAACCAGATAATAATGGACCAACATTTCAATTCATCAAAGGACCTTGAATATATCACATGATAATCCTTTAGAAAACATCAAAAAATTTAAAAAAGAAACAGTTGTACTCAAGAAAGAATGGCAAGAAATGTTTTGATAATTCTCAATGACATTCTACAACCAAGACCAAGAACAGTAAAACGTGTAACAATGGTAATGTAAACCCGAACATAGACAGTGGATTGAAACAAAATCATGGGCAGTTCATGTGAAATTTCATTGAAAATAAAAGCGATTGTACCTTGATCTTTCGAACCCACCACTCCTTGGAGGTGACAATTATGCCTGTTGTCAGTTGTATTCAACACCACTGCAATGACGTAATTCCAGACTCTTGTGTTTCAGACAAAGAGCATCCCAACGATTTTTTAACTGCTGTTTGTTCCAATGATGGCCGAAGTGTCAGTGTCCTTCTGCGATGACGGTATCGCAAGCAGTAACGAAAATCTTGTTCTCAAATGAGTTTCATTGCGTATTCTTTTGAAGGGGGGTGCTTCTTTCTCAACATGAGGGGCACTAGAGGTGGTCGCGTGCGGATAGAAACACAACGGAAAAAAATGTTTCTGTTAGATCAGAGTGAATTTTATGTGTCAAAATGTGTATTCAAACACCTATTAGTGAGGGAAATCAACTAGCTAGAAAGCCACCAACATGAAGCTGATGTGGCCTATTATTAATGAATAAGCTATTGGAAATTGGTTTGAAAATTTTAAATTTGGTTAAGTGATAAAACNAACGGAAAAAAATGTTTCTGTTAGATCAGAGTGAATTTTATGTGTCAAAATGTGTATTCAAACACCTATTAGTGAGGGAAATCAACTAGCTAGAAAGCCACCAACATGAAGCTGATGTGGCCTATTATTAATGAATAAGCTATTGGAAATTGGTTTGAAAATTTTAAATTTGGTTAAGTGATAAAACCAAAACTTGGAAAAAGTGACTTTCGTGTCAACTTCGGCCAAATATTCGGACTTGATTCAATGGTCAAATTATAAAATTAAATAGATCAACTTGTTCTACTCGTCGAGTAGATCCTCATGGTATATTTGGAATCTCAAAACCAATTTCGGATGAATGATGAATTACGGTCCAAAGTTGGGAAGAAAATAGAGGAAGCTGTCTAGAAAATTGACTAAGGGTGTTGCTAGCTTATAGTGACAAGTGAATGGTGCAACCTTTGGCAAGAGTTGCTAAGCTTGGAGCGCGATATTTCATTCACAACCCCTCATCCTCTATATATAGGACCCCTTGGACGTCTCAATCTACACACTAATGATATGCAATCATATAGCATTCATTTTCTCTCATTTCTC
>CAIGRN010183547.1:0-13597 GCA_903798345.1 Fraxinus anomala | reverse complement strand
TTATATTTTGAAACATCTTCTGCAAATATCGTTCAGGAACCATTTTTTAGAATGGGTTGACAAATTTCAATTTCTATTTCACACCAGGTATATTTAATTCTTCCTTCGAAATCTTTTAAAAAACGGGGGAAACATACCTTAATTGTGATAGTTATGATGGTCATAACTAACGAACATCAATCAAACAGTTACCTAACCAAAATTAAAATAACCAAAGCCCAACCTTAAATGTTGAGAACAAGGGATACAACTCTATAAAAGAAAATCAATTTCCATGACCAGTGAAGACAATAAGTTACAGACACAATCACCAATAATAATTCACGGTGTGAAAATCTTAAAAATAGTTGAGAGAAAAGAATAAGAAAAAAATTTAAATCACTCAAGACTTAAGAGACTCATTGAAATCAACCCAAACCATGCCCACAAAGCAAACGAACAAATAAATTTAAGTGGAACTTTTCCAAGTAAACTGACCATTTCACTATTTTCCTTTATTTTTTCTCTGCCACTTAATTCAGATAGTTTATTGAATCTGCTGAATTTAGGAACGAGGAGATAATTAGTTGATCACTCCATTCACATCACTGTCAGCGATGGAGGAGTTGTCCACCTTTGGCGGGGCTGAATACCTCCTAGGTCTGGCCGGTGAAGATGGGAAAGAAAGGCGCTTCTTTGCAGGACCCGGTGTTCCCTTTTCCAGTGTTCCATTTTCCGTTCCTAATGGACTTGACAACCTCGACTTGGCCTTTGCCGACTTAGTCTGTGCCATGTAAGTAGGCACCGATGGAGAGCTTGCCAAGCTTTCATCGTCTCTCACAGACGACCCTGCAATGCTGTGCCTCCTGTTCCTCTCTGACTGCATGCTGAGCATACTCCTGGAGTCGTCATCTTGACTTATTGCACTCGATCTTGGGCTTGCCGGCTTCAATTTTCTGGCGGTTACTGAAGATGTCACCTTTGAAGGGGGAGGTGCAGGGGACTGATGACTAGAAGGATGACCAGGCTTTTGGCTGACCTGTGAAGATGGATTATCGGAGTTTAGCTGATGACGAGCAAAAGACTTGGTTATTTCTCCTCCAATGCTTGAACTTTTGACAGATAACCTGTCACTGTTAAGTTCTTTCTCAGCCGTGCTTTCGGACTCCCATGGCCGGGCAGCCATCCATCTTTCTAACCAGCTCCAACCCCAGTGAGGATTAGTTGGATCCATAAACAGTAAGTTAGGAGATCTTGAGGACTTCTTCCAGGTTTGCTGTCAAGTCGAAAAGGTTATAATTAAAACCAAAAACCACAATGTCTTATGCTACCAAACATCTATTTTACAAAACCTCCAGGCTGGGAATCGACAAATTTGGGCCAGTTCTGATAATACTGATCAAGTCAAGTAACATGACTCGAGATTATGGCAGGTGCAATTAGCCAAGTAAAAGTGAAATGTACATTATGTGCTTATTCTTCTATGCAATAAGACAATACTTCAAAGTAAATAATGTACCAAGAAAAATGGGAGATCTATTATGAGCATCAAATATATTACTTATCACTTGCTGAATATTGTAAAACGTCAATAAATAGGCAATTATAAGAAACAATAAGAACTTGATTGGGATGATAGTAGGTCAGTTTCAATGCCAAGGAAATAATGCAGCAAGAGAAAAAGCACTTTTACAATCTAATTAAAGAACGTGCACAGTCAACATGAGACATAGTTTCTTTTAGATTTTACAAGGGCAGTGAATTCATATGGGCCCTCAGATATTCATTTTCCTTCTTTTCTTCAGAAGGCTGAAAACGTGTGAAGGAGATTTTAAGTAGAAGTACCTGATGACTGTATGAATAAGCTAGTGCTTTTTCTCGTCTCATAGCTGCCTCATACTTTTGCAGCAAACTTGCCTCTATTTGCTCTTTTGATTGTAGACTATCATCCCACTCCTCTCCAATCTGCAGAAACATTTGAATATTATATCTAGAAACTTCAACAAAATTCAAGAATGGTTAAATAAATTTAATCATCAGGAAATATGCTTGTTTTCTGAAGTGACAATATTTAATATCAAAATATAAACAAGATTTTCTGACCCTAAGCTTTTAGTCATAATTTTTCCACCATTTGTCTGGAGGAAACCTTCAGCAAGATTTCATTTGCACTATTTAAAACATACACCAAGAAATACCCAGTAAGCCTATAGAACAATCAACTTCTAAGCTTCTGAAACAAATATATATAAACTATACAAGAGACTAAACATAAAAACAAGAAGAAACTAAGCCTTACCCAACAAATTACAGAGACTGATCAAATATGAATTTAAACTAAACAAATGACATCAACCTGCAGCAAGGTTATTTATTTATTTATTTTGTCCTCCATAAAATTTATTTGAGAAAAATATGCCTAGACGGATGGAGTGGAATTAAATTAATTCTTGTATAACAGATGCATTAGAGTCATACTTAAAGCGAAGTAATTCTTACTTCGCAATCAAAATAAATAACGACTTTCAGCGTGTACTTCTAAGTAAACCTTTAAGTTAGCCAAACATGCTAATAATTGTTTTATGGATTTCACTAAAGATGATGGTATTAAAAAAAGAACCAACCCTCAAGCTTTCAAGTTCTTTCGCGCGGTTCTGTAGAAGCTGTCTCTGGAGTGCACGGTTTTCCTCTGACATTTTGAGCCTTCTCGACTGAATCTGAGAATGCACGCGGGATAGATTTTGCATGCATTTCAGAGTGTTTGCAGTTTGCCTTTTGACGGTTGGCCCATCAACAAGTGATTTTAGTCTGACAAGTCCTCTCAGCGCCCGCAATGCTCTCCGTGCCTGAAAGTTAAGAGACATCAATGGCAAACCTACACTTTATTTCCTCCATATTGAGACTTGTATTTAATAATGGAAAAGATTAAAAATTGCAAAATGTAGAAGTCATCTGATGCAAATCAGACCGAGAGCAGCCAACACTTTTTTTACTAGAATAACCAGCGACTACGAGCGATATATATCCACAAGTTAGAAATGTCTGAAAAAAAAAAGTTTTACGCGATTTCCAGAAAAATGTGTCAATGTATCATTAGCCTTGCTGTTGAATTTTGTGACAAGAAAAACAAAAAATAATGTATACCTGAGCTTTAATTGATACTTAGCTAAAACTCTTGATGTTAATAAACGTGATGTTGTTTGGCACTTCATAATTTTTGTGGCCGTCATAGCCATATTGCCTTATTTTTTGAAAACTAATACAAAAATAATGCATAGGTGGACCTCAACAAATGCTTGGACTAAACTCTCGATGGTGACAAAATGATGTTTTTTAGCCAATTTCATCAATTAAAAGAACTTATTTGAGCTTTGGTTTCATTCTTACTTTTGACCCGAAATTTTCTTCGACTCTTCCTAATTATAAATACTCATCCACTCAAACTTTTGACACATATTTCGGACAATTCATTACAGTCTGTAAGTGTTAAACGATGTTATTCTATAATTTCAGCAATATTATTCTATAATATTTGCTTAACTAGAGAATTGTGGATGACTTAACGCGCAATACTATGCATCTGAGAATGGTATAGTAACAACAAAAAGCTAAACCTCATTGCCAATAAACTTGAGATAGGCTTCATGAATCATTTTTTGCCACTCCGTTCAATCTTAGCACTTCATTTACTGAAATACCCAATGCTGTCAAATCTTTTAGCAACCATTCTCGGCTATGTTAATTTGGTGTACCTCCCCCACTTATTAACCCATTTAACTGAAATTGATTGCTCTTGTAAAATAGAATCTCTTTAGGCAAGTACAGTGCATGTGAAAAAAAAAAGTAAAATGCATGTGTTTTTCCCTCCATTTACTCGATTATCTTTTTTCCATCCTAATAAATGTTAACATCTGTCCTGTCAAGTTGACTGGAGGAAGAAGAAATATAAACATTCATTTAGTAGTGTACCAGGTAACCTCGGAATGCTGTCTGGATTTTGATTGCTGCCACTTCCTCCTTTGGTTTTCCTGTGAATTGAGTCACCGAAGTCAGTCGGACTACCTCTGCTGCAGCCTGTGCGGCAGCTACAGCAGCCTCAGCTGCTGCAGCAGTAGCAACTACAACAGAATAAGCATGTTTTGTCTGCTCATTCTCCGCTTTCGTCAACTTCACATCTTCCTCATCTTCCAAAGGAGGAAGCGGATGAGGATTAGATACTTGGATAGTCTCCGGATTTGGAGAACTCGAAACTGGTGGCTTATCTTCCTCGACCCATTTCTTCTTTGATTTACTCGCTTTCTGAAATTATATACCAAAATATCAAACCCAAAAAACCTATATCATCAAACAATTAGGCATGTTTTATACAGTCCAATCCAATACTACACATCGAACATGCCCTTAAGTTATAGCCAGATGAACCAAGTGGTCATTCAAACAAACCTGCGCTTTCTTTTTCTTAGAATTTGGGGTAAGAGCCTTTTTTACTGAAGAAAACCAGCTTCCTTTCCTCCCCATTTATTTATTATTCCTCGATTTGTCCTATCCGGAGACAAAACAGTATATTTACCATAAGCAGATGTATAGATATGTCAAAACAAAATTAAAATAACCAGAATCCACAATAAACTGTAATTAAATTCCCACTCTATATCTCCAAACAAGTGTCAAATCTGAACGCCACCAATGTCTTCGAACTACCACTTTTAAGTTTTGATCATAATCCCACCATGAAAATTATATATTGCTTTAATCCATTTCAGTTTCACCTACAATTCTCCGTAATTATAAGGATACTTCACTTAGCATCAAAATACATTAGATGCGCAATGGTTGAAAAGTCAAACAGATAAATTTCCAACAAACTACATTCAAACTTAAAAGAAAACGAAGAAATACGAAATATTTACAAGATTACAAATTACCTGAAAATGGAATTTATCGGATCTCCCGGAAGCTTTTATACTGATTATTTTCTCCTCGTAGCTCTGTCCATTATATATAGAGGCAGAACAAAACAAGATAAGAAGTTGGCGCCCTCTACTATTTCTTGGTGAGCATATTTTGAAGTGTGTGCAGCTGTGTGTGAGAGAAGTAGAAATGTAGAGAGAGAAAGAGAGTGCAAAACCAGATCTGCAAAACCAATTCAACGATGGAGAACATGAAGAGCAAGAGTAACAGCTGGTTTTGCAAGTGTGGAACCTACCTTTCGAGCTGCCCCGTGTGGACCCCACTTTGTCATCAGTATATTTCACTTCCAAAATTTTTAATTTGTTTTTATTTTTAATTTATGAACTAACTCAAAAATTGCACCATTAGCTTCCAAACTATTAACATATTTCCATGTTAGTCCTCAGACTTTAAGTTAGAACAAGTTGGTCATTAATATTTTATTATAGTCGCATAGTGATCAGTTCACGGAAATTGAACCATGCAAATCTACGTTACAAATCATACATGTGACCCTCGTGCATTTAATTTTATATTTTCAATTCGGATAGATGTATAAAAAATTAAAGTTAGACATTTTTTTATAAACGAAATGTGACACTTTAACAGATATTTTGGATGATTTCTATTGTTGTAAATTTGTGTTTTGGGAAAAGTGAAGAGTTCAGTCAATCAAGGGGATAATTAGCACAAAATGTCCTCATCATTTACACTAATTGATCAAATCATTTCTATTGTTTTAAACTTGGCATTTGCACCTCCATTTCTACCTTTTTTTTTAAGAGTTGGTTATTTTCGTCTCATTTCGTCAAATAAGAAAAATTGGTGCGAAATGTCATTTTTCATTGCGCAAATCGTCCTTATAGTTTCAATTTTAACATTTGTATTCTCAGATCGATCAATCTTTGCGCACAAAGTTCTTATCATCTATTTTTTCCATTAAAGTATTGTAAAATGATTAATTTACCATCATCTTTATGTAAACAGATAATAAAGAAAGAAAAAAATATATATATATATAAAAAAGAAATAGTTACATTCAAAGTCCTAAAATTTTCAAATAGTGCAAATGAGTCCCATTTAAAATAATTCAATGCACACTAAAAAATTTCATCTTCCCAAAAAATTAAGATTTCTTTTTCTTGTAACTAAGTTTGAATCAAAATAAATAGGATTGGGGTTTGGATTAAAATCTTGAATGAATTCTTTAATGGAAGAAGAATCCAATTTTCACACATCATTTTGTGAGACAAAAGAAACTTGAACAAAATCAGAACAAAATTTAAAAGCTGACATGGTGTAATAAGCAACGAGAAGATAAAAACAAGAATTCACTGAAAAATGGTGGTGATGGCTAGGTGCAGAATTTGATGTGGAAGCAGCACCATTTATTTATTTTTGTTTTTCTATTTTTAATTTTTCTTACTTTTTTTATACTTTTAATTTTCTTTTTAATTATTTCACTAAATGATGGTAGTGGGAGGGTAGGGGATGGAATGGGAGTAGGGGTAGGGGTAGGGTAGGTGGGATTAATTTGGGAAGATTAAATATTGTACTTTTATTAATATGTTTTAAATTGTTTTACGAGAGACTCGTTTTTACTTTTTTATTTATTATTTATTTGTTTGTTTATTTAAATATGAGTTTAAATTAGTCAATTTACAATGCTTTAATAAAGAAAATAGATGGTAATAACTTTTTACTAATAAAAAATGTCGATCTAGGGACTTAAATATCAAAATTGAAACAATATGAACGATTTGCACTATGAACGCAAACGATAAGAAAGTTTTGTGCCAATTATTCATATTGGACAGAAGAAATTAACGAAATGGGACAGAAACTACCAATTCTAGAAGAAAAAGTTGAAATGGGTGCAAATGCTAAGTTTGAAACAATAAAATAATTTGCGTAACGAGTACAAACGATTAGTACATTTTGTGCTAATTATCCCAATCAAATTGATTGTGTTACAAAATAATTATCTAATAATTTGGCTGTCTTTTCATAATTGAAACAAGGACAAGATCATTATTAACAAGACAATTGGTCGAGGAACGCTAATTAGTTGGACATAATTTAAATTATTTGGTCGACTGGTAATTTTTCTCTTTAAATTATTAAACAACTTTCTGTATCTCGTAAATTATTTGGACCAAAATCGATTGATTAACAGCTTCATCTTATAAATCGCATTTGATATTTTTTTTAGATCCGAACATAAGGTAAAAGAAATAACCGAATGAAAGTTTTAAACTTTTAAATTTAAATTGGTTTATTTCTTTTTTATTTTTACTTCGAATATTCAACCCTTGTTTGGCAACTTTTCAAGCACATATTTTATTAACTTTTATCAAAATCTACTAAAATTTTGATTTTAATCCCTACCAAACACGGGCTGAGTTTTGGTAATGAATTTTGATTGTTAGATGTAATATAAATTTCAAAATTTAATTCCAGAATGTAAATAAATATAAATTCTTTTCATTAGACATGTTTAGAGAATTTGAGGGCCCTAATGCTAAAATTAAAACGATATGGACAATTTGCACAATGAAAGCAAGTGATATGGACATTTTGCAACAATCACTCACATTTGATTGAAGAAATTGACGAAATGAGAAGAAAATGACTAATTTTGTAAGAAAATGTTAAAATAAAGGTGCAAATGTCAAGTTTGAAACAATATGAACGATTTGCGCAATTAATGATGACATGTTTTATTAATTACCCTATATATTTATATATATTTAGTTAGCCTATTTTTAAATTAAAGAAAGTGAACATTATACACAAAATAAACATCGTGCAAACATATCTGTCTAATTGAATGTAACCATTCATATATAATAAATTTATTAAAAAAAATGTTAAGGGATAAATCTCATATTAGTTAATTACCAAAACATATATCAATATACAATGAATACGGGCTAATCATCTTAATAAGATTAACATTTTAAGTTGAAAAAAGATTTAATATGATATTAAAGCTCATTAAACTGAAACGAGCAATTTCATCCAGTTAAGATTTAAAGATAAGCATATGAATTTGAAGATTGATTTGTTCAAATGAGTCACCATATTGCTGAGACGTGTTAAGAGATAAAAGTTATATCGACTAATTACCGAAATATAAAAAGAGCACATGAATTTCAAGTTTCTTAAATAGTAAACCACGTGGAAATAGTCGCTACGCCAACGTTATGATGTCTTCTACTTGAAATAAATCAATTTTATATTATGTTTCATTTAAATTTTGAATTGCATAATATGAATTGTAACTTCGATTTGTTTTCACTTGAGTATGCAATTGATGCAACGCCACTTCATTTGAATTATGAGTAGTATTTAAATTAACTTTAAATTACTTTTTAAATTATTTATTTTTCCAAATATAATTTTCTAGTTGACTGATTTTTTAGGTTTCTTTAGTTTCAAATAGTTACCAAATCTTTATTTGCGTTTAAATTATTTTGACTTTAAAATTATTTAGTTTTTAACATATAATTTTCTGAAAAGTATGTTCTTTTAAGACATAACTTTAAATACATTCAAACATGTTCCAATGCTAAAGATTATGGTATCAAGCCCTTGTTTGACTTAAATTAAAATAAAAAAATTTAGTAAATTTTAATAAAAATTGATTAAATGTGTGATTGAGAAATAGCGGTCCCATAAAATTTATGATTAAAATTAATTATTAAGTATAAATAATTATGATTTTTATCAACTTTAATCTACGCCAAATAGGGACCAAGAATAAATTTTTGAAAAAGAAAAAGAAGTTGTGTGTGACTGATACAAAGTACACTTGGAAGTTAATCGAGTAACTACTAATAGTATTCAATTTAAACTGAATAACCATCCAAATTGGATAAACTTCCCAAATCATATTTGTGTAAGAACGCCAAAACCTTATAGGGGTCTAATCGAATTTGAATTTTAAGTCAAGCAAATATCCTAATTATTTAAGAACACTAACAAGTAACAACTTCCATGTCTATATAAACCCTCGTACTATAACCTTTTACATACTCATTAATTCTTTCTGTTTGGATACTTTTTCTCTCCTCCTTCTCAACGTGAGTTCCTTTTGTTCACCTATCTATATTTTTTTTACTATATTTCAACAAGTTCTGTGTTTGTTAAGTCTCTATCTTATTTTTTCATAACGTAATCAAGTTTTGAAGCAATGTTTTCAAGGTATTTAGTCCAAATATTGGGAATTCTGCTCATATATGCATCAGAATGGGGACAAGACTCAACGTTGAACATGCTATACAAGGATCCAAACCAGCCCATTAATACTCGCATTAAGGTTCTCATGGACCAAATGACCCTCGAAGAGAAAATTGGCCAGATGGCACAGATTGATCGCCGTGCAGCCACTCCAGAGATCATGGGAGATTACTCCATCGGCAGTCTCCTAAGCGGTGGTGGGAGCGTGCCGCGTGAACAAGCCACTGCTGCCGAGTGGATGGATATGGTGGATGGATTTCAGGCAGGTTCTTTATCTAGCGGACTTGGGATTCCTATGATTTATGGGATTGATGCTGTTCATGGCCACAACAATGTTTACAAAGCTACCATATTTCCCCACAATGTTGGCCTAGGAGCGACTAGGTCAGTACTATAATCTTGTAATGAATTGAGTTGTGCAATATCATAATTACAGCGTGTCTGTTTTCTTTTTTCATTATGCAGAGATAAAGATCTTGTGAAGAGGATTGGTGCTGCAACTGCCCTTGAAGCCAGAGCTACTGGCGTACCTTATGTCTTTGCTCCATGCATTGCGGTACACAAATATTCCTCTTGCAGTTTTGTAAAACCTTAAATTTTCACAAACTAATGTAAGTTCAATTCTACCATTAATAGGTATGCAGAGATCCAAGGTGGGGAAGGTGTTACGAGAGCTATAGCGAAGACCCTAAAATTGTTCAAGATATGACGGAAATCATTCCAGGTTTACAAGGAGATATCCCTCCCAATTCACCAAAGGGCGTTCCTTATGTTGGTGGAAAGTAAGTATACTTTCTGAGTAATTCGTGCACTCCAAATGCAACGTACCAAACAAGTACACTAACATTGCATAATTGACGCATTGCTGGAAATTTCTCTAATGTGATTCTTTTTCTTTGTGTATGTACGTGAAAAAGTACTAAGGTTGCGGCTTGTGCAAAACACTACGTTGGAGATGGTGGGACAACAAAAGGAATCAATATGAACGACACAATGACTAACTGGCATGGATTGCTAAGCATTCATATGCCACCATACTACAATTCAATAATCAAGGGCGTGTCAACAGTCATGGTATCCTACTCAAGTCTAAATGGAGTCAAAATGCATGCAAATCATCAACTTGTCACCAAATTCCTCAAAGGCACTTTGAGATTCAGGGTATAGATTTAAATAATTCGGTGAATAATAAATTAGTATTCAATTTATTAGAAGAAAACATTCTGATATATCCCCCACTAATAATTTTTCGAATTTGCTACAATTCCTAGGGATTTGTTATCTCGGATTGGCAAGGAATAGACAAAATCACCTATCCACAACATGCCAATTATACATACTCAGTTCTAACAGGGATTGACGCTGGCATTGACATGGTAAGTTAGATTCTTGTGATTGCTCAAAATCTGTGCATCATATGCTAACACTAAGTTTTCCCTGTTGACATGTTTAGATTATGGTTCCTCTCAACCATACAGAATTCATTGATACTTTAACCTCCTTGGTGAACAACAATTTCATTCCGATCAGCCGGATCGATGATGCTGTCAGAAGGATATTGAGGGTCAAATTCAGCATGGGCCTCTTTGAGAATCCCATGGCTGATCATAGTTTAGTCGATCAACGTGGAAGCCAGGTTAGTAAAAATAACAAAGCTAATATCTAATTCATTGTATACTCAAGTATTGCAAATCGAAAGTATACAATTAAAATATAATTTGTTCCTTAAACAGGCTCACAGAGATTTGGCAAGGGAGGCTATTAGGAAATCACTTGTACTATTGAAGAATGGAGAAAATGCTGAAGACCCTGTACTTCCACTACCCAAAAAGGCATCCAAAATTTTAGTTGCTGGAAGCCATGCTAACAATCTTGGATTTCAATGTGGTGGTTGGACAATAACTTGGCAAGGACATGGTGGCAACAACCATACTGCCGGAACCACAATCTTTAACGGGATCTCAACTGCAGTTCAGCCAAGTACAGAAATCGCCTACAGTGAAAACCCGAACGAGGATTTTGTAAAATCCAATAACTTTTCCTATGCCGTGGTTGTAGTAGGAGAATCTCCCTATGCTGAATCTGCAGGTGACGATTCAAACCTTACAATTCCTCAGCAAGGTTTAGACACAATCAAGAATGTTTGTGGCAACGTCAAGTGTGTGGTTGTTCTTGTATCTGGTCGACCTTTGATGATTCAGCCCTACCTTGAACACATCGATGCATTAGTAGCTGCTTGGCTACCTGGAACAGAAGGCAACGGGGTGGCTGATGTCCTCTTCGGGGACTATGGATTCACCGGTATGTCATCCAGGACTTAGTTCAAGACTGTAGATCAGCTCCCCATGAATATTGGTGATTCACACTATGATCCACTCTACCCCATTGGTTATGGAATCACCACAAAACCAGTTACAGCAAGTTAGATTGATTTTCTTTTAGTTGATAGAGTTAGTTTAACATCTTTTTCTTTTTATTGATAGAATTTGTTTAGCATCTTTTTCTTTTAGAATTTTTTTAGAATTTTCTTGTAAATATTAGAGATATTTGGCCAGCTTAATCTAATGCTGTGGTTTTTCGTTTTCATTCTCTGTTCTCCTATATTATGATCAATTACTTTCTTTTGTGTTTCTCGTACAATTGACTGCGCAATAAAACCCCAAAGTTCCTAAGGAATTATAAAATTCTCAAATAAATAATTCTATTTTGCCGTGTGTTTTTAACATCTTGAATGATAGATTTAGTTGTGGCAAAAAATGATTGGATGACATTCTTGATTTTTTTTTTTAAACAGTCCTATGATAGTATACCATATGAAATTCTGTCATTCAAGATGTCAAAAAATTCTGACAACCAAGCATGATTGTTCCCAGATTCCTAATTTAAAATCCTCATGTTCCAATATCGAGATTTTTTTTTCCCATAACTGATTCCCAATTTTAAGCTTGTTTTTTTAAAAAAAAATAATAATAATCTTTAAGGATTATTTTGCCCAAGATTTTTTTAAAGATTTTCAAAAAAGTCCTCATAATTTTTAAATTTTGACCCCAAAATATAATTTTATGAAATTTGCCCCACGATTATTTTCTTCTAGCTCCACCCCTGACCATTATTGCTTACTTGCCATCCCCACAATTCGAAATTGACATAAGCAATGCCTTTCTTCATGGAGATTTAGACAAGGAAGTGTTTATGCAAATCCCACCATGTTTTAGTCAGCCAGGAACCAAGAAAATGGGTTGCAAACTTCAAAAAGATCTTTATGGCCTAAAGAAAGCTTCACGTCAATGGTTTGTCAACCTATCTACCACACTGATGTCTGCAGGATACAAACAATCGAAAGCAGATTCTTCCCTATTTACTCAGGCCTCAAACACTTCTTTCACAGCAATTCTTGCTGATGACAGGCGTTTGATAGGGCGATTACTCTATCTTACAGTAATGAGACTTGATATTGCCTATTGCGTTCAAATTCTAGGCCAATTTCTTGAGTAAATCATTGAAACTTCATTATATTGCTAATAAATATACTTGTTATACGATATTTGAAGAATAATCTAGATCAGGGATTTTTATGTCTTCCACCATAAATATTCAGCTACATGCTTACTGCGGTTCTGACAGGTGTGGTCGTCTGAATTCTCGATGTTCTGTTACATGTTATTGCATTTTACTTGATGGCTCACCAAATTCCTGGAAATCGAAGTAGCAATCAATAATATCACGTTCATCAGCAGAAGCATAGTATTGTGTAATGGAAACAACTTGCTGTGAGATTCCTTGGTCATGGTATTTACTAGATGATTTTGGAATCCGTCACCCTCAGCCTGTGTATTGGAATTGACTGTGACTTGGGCACTTAGTCCATGAAAATTTATGAAACATTTATAAATGGTCGAATAAATACCAAGTAATTATTTAGATATTTGAAATGCATTATTTTATTTATTTAATAATTTTAAAATAAGAAAATAACACTCATTAGAAACAGGTTTATTTTTATTTTCACACAAATTAAAAACATTGGTTGTGCGTGCATTGACTGATTCTTGTGCTCGAGGTGATAAATGTTGAGAATTTACTTAATCATGCGCAACGGAAAGTAAACAATTTCAATTCCCACACAAGAATTTGCTTTGTGTATAGATAGAAAATGTGAAAGGAATTGTACCTTTGATGAATTTTGCAAACTCCTTTGCTGATTCTCGAATTTCAATGATCACGATCTGTAACCCAAGTTGTCCAATTGTCCAGCCTCCAATGGTGATCCACACAGAGAACAAGAATGACGACTAGGGTTTCTTTTATCGTGCTAGTAAGAATAATGAAAAAATTCATACAGTTCTCAAACCCTAGTAGCATATTAATATAAGCTCAAGTGGGTTCGGCCCGTCTCTTAAACTTAACCCGGTTCAATATTTAATTA
>CAIGRN010183532.1:0-43903 GCA_903798345.1 Fraxinus anomala | reverse complement strand
TCTAATCTATAGAGGAGGAAAGGTTGTGAGTGAAGTGTTGCGTCCCAAACTCAACAACCTTTGCCAAGTCACAACTTTTGCTATCTCTAGCCTGTTGCACTTGAGTCGCTCAAGTGTCAGAAATAGAGACTCTTCTATTGATCATCTGTCGCTCGACCGATAGCCTCCTCGTTCGAGCGCTAGGTGAGCGACGGAGTTGGACAAATTTTCAACTAGTTTTCTCTCTTTCCTTCCAACTTTAGACTGTAATTTCTCATTCACTCAAAATTGATTTGGAGATTCCAAATATATCATGATGATCTACTCGATGAGTAGAACAAGTTAATCTATTTATTTTCATAATTTAACTATTGGATCAAGTCCGAATATTTAGTCAAAATTGACACAAAAGTCATTTTTTCATGATTTATACTTAACAAATTCCAACAATCTCCCATATGAACGGAAATTCCACAATATGCAATCTAAAAATGCAAATGATATGCAAACTTTAACAAAGGAGTACATATGATAAGTTATATCATCAGGATAGGTGGCTCATGACTTTGAACCTACTTTAGTTGAATACAATCGAATTTACTAAACTAATTGGTGAACGCGATGTCTTGAATCATTCAACCGTTCGTGTAAATTAAAACAAATGTACCAATACCATAACTCATCTAACCATTTTGATTATCATGGTTGTGTTCATTTTGGCCCTACTTTAAGAGAATTTAAGCCTCAAATTCTCGTAGAAGTGGCCCAACTTCACACTTATATAGGTGATTTCCTATAGTATTGTATCATACATTTCTTATCTTTTTCCAAGATATAAAAATCATTAAAAGTATACACTTATCCTTATAAATTTGTTATTTTAGCACTTTAGATTTGTAGGAATGAGAGTAAGTGCTTTACACTGAATGTTTCATAACTTAGTTGTCCCAAAATCTTGGGATTTCCAATCTATAAGTTTGGGTTTCCACTATGTTGATTCCTTTTGATAGTATACTTGATCTCTAGTAAGTCCTTTCGTCAACGGACCCGCTATATTTTCTTTTGATTTAACATAGTTAATCGAGGTTATACTATTCGATATCAACTGTTTAAAGGTATTGTATCTCCGATGAATATGTCGAGATTTACCATTATACATACTATTTTGTGTCATTGCAATTGCTGATAGATTATCGCAAGTACCGATTTTTTCCCAACATGGAATATCCTCGAGAAAATTACGAAATCATTTTGCTTCTTTTCCGATTTTATCTAAAGCAATAAAGCCATCATGGATCGAGCTATACAAGTTTGTCTAGATGATTTTCAGGACACATCTCCGCCTTCAATAGTAAACACATAACCATTTGTAGACTTTTAAATAATTTGTATCAGATATCCAATTTGCATCGGTATATCTTTTTAATACTGTTGGATATCTTGAATAGTGTAATCCATAATTAACCTTGTGTCTTAAGTATTTAAGAATTCAGATTAATGCTTTCCAATGGTCATTACTTGGATTACTTGTAAATCTACTCAACTTGTTAGCTGCATATGCTATATCAGGACTCGTGCAATTGGTAATATACATCAAGCTGCCTATAACGATTGAATATTCTAATTGAGATACGAGATCACCAGTATTTTAAGCTAAGTGTAAACTTAGATCTACTGGTATTTTAACTTGTTTATCGTCATACGGCTTAAAATTTTTAAGTATAGCATCAATATAGTGTGATTGAAACAATGACAAACCATCAAAAATTTTAGAAATTTTAATCTCTAATAATGTCACTTCAGTTACTCCCATATCTTTCAAGTCAAAATGTTTTATCGATATTTTCTTATTCGAGGTAATAATGTTCGAATTATTTTCTATGATTAACAGATCATCAACATATAGACATACGATCACGTATCCGTCATGTGTGGTTTTGATGTAAACACATTTGTCACATTCATTAATTTTGAAACCATTTGACAACATAACTTTGTCAAATTTTTCATGCCATTACTTCAGTGCTTGTTTCAATTCATATAATGATTTTACAAGTTTACATACCTTATTTTCATTTCCTGGAGCAATAAAACATTCAAGTTGTTCCATATATATTTCTTCTTTTAGTTCACCATTCAAAAATGTGGTCTTAACATCCACTTGATGTATTTCAAGATTATGCAACCTATCAATTACAATCAGGACATGTATAGACGTGATCCTTGTAACAGGTGAATAGGCTAGTCATTCCATTTGTTTATATCATTTGGCTACTAGTCTAGCCTTATACTTGTCATTGATCCATCCGATTTCAATTTCTTTTTGAAAATCCACTTGCAGCCTAACGTTTTGTTTACGAAGGAAGTTCAACTAATTCTCAAGTATGGTTATTCATGATGGATTCAATTTCATTATTAACCACTTCTTTCCAAAAAGGAGCTTCGGGTGAGAACATTGCTTCATTAAACGTATTTGGATCATTTTCTAGTAGTTATGTTAGAAAATCCGGACCAAAGGTCTTATGAATCCTTTGTATTTTACTGTGCCTTGTTTCTTCATCTACTTGATAATTACCATCTTCTTAATAGTTTCCAATTGATGTATCGTAAGTCCATTTGTGTGAGTTTACTTCTTTCTCTTTATAAGAAAAGATATCTTTAAAGAATACATAATTCATTGATTCAATGATAGTATTTATATGAACATCAAGTATTTCAGATTTATGAACCAAAAATCGAACTCTTAAAGTGATTCATTCTTACTCTTGAGTAATATTTTCTTAAGAATATGATTTGCCGAAAGTATAACTTCCCCCCACAAGTTTTGAGGTAAGCCTGAATTAATCAACATTGCATTCATCATTTCCTTAAGTGTTCGATTCTTGCATTCAGCAACACCATTAGATTGAGGTGAGTATGACGCTGTTGTTTGATGAATAACTCCAGATTTAAACAAAGTTCTTCAAACGGTGCAACTTATTCTCCATCTCGATCATTATGAATCGCCTTTATCCTTTTTCCAAGTTCATTTTCAACTTCAGTTTTATAATGTTTAAACACTTCCAAAGCTTCATCTTTACTTTTCAACAAGTAGACATAGTAGTATCTTATACAATCATCTATGAACGTGATGAAATACTTTTTACCATAATTTATTTGGACGTACTTTAAATCACATATATCTATCGGTGTGAATAAGTTCCAAAGGTGTTGTACTACGTTTGACCGAATGAAATGACACTTCGGTACAATAGTAAGGACATTCATCTTGAATAATTCATCTTTTATGTAACATTTGCCTACATACATATTATTCTTGGTAAGTATAAACTTATCCGATACAAAGACCAATTTAAACCCATTTTTACTTAACAAAGAGCCTGATACTAAATTCTTGCAAATATCCAGCAAATGAAGAACATTATTACGGCTAAGTTCCTTGCCCGATGTCATCTTCAAAATAATTTTGCCATGTCTTTCAACCTTTGAACTTGAAGAGTTTTCCACGAATAATTTCTCACCATCAGTCGGAGTATAGGATGAGAACATTCCTTTGTCAAGACAAATATGACGGGTAGCACTCGTATTCACCCATCATTCTATAGGATTTCTAATATTGTTGCATTCTGAAATAATGGTCGACAAATTTATATCCGATATATCATTAGATATTGCATCAGATTAGGTGATATTCACTTGGGTTTCCTTCTTAAGTTTATGAAAATCAACAAATCGATGTTCGGCCTTTCTACAATTATAGCCCTTTGAACTTCTTTGGCATTCTTCTTGGATGGTTTGATGGAATGCTTTCTTTTTTTGCATTTGTTATAGGATTTCACCACATTAGCCTTAGCTATGGTATATATTTCCAACACGCTTGTTCGAATTTCGATTATCTTCTTCAACTCTCAACCAGACAATGAGTTCTTCAATATTCATCTCCTTGCATTTATACTTGAGATAATTTTTAAAGTCCTTCCACATGGGTGGAAGTTTCTCGATAATTGCAGTCACTTGAAATGATTTACTTAGAGACATATTCTTGACGTGAATGTCATGGAGTATAATCTGCAATTCTTGAACTTGACTGATGACCATTCTAGAATCTACCATTTTTTAGTCTAAAAATTTCCCCATAATGAACTTTTTAGTTTCGACGTTTTCAGTCATGTATTTCTTTTCTAAGAATCCCCATATTTCATTTGCAGATTTCATGGAATTATACACATTATATAATGTGTTGTCCAACCCATTCAAAATATAATTTTTGTATAAAAAGTTAGAATGTTTCCAAGCTTCCAATGCAATCAATGGTGCTATATTATTTTCCATTCTTGTACGGTGTGAAGATTTTCTTTCAAGAGTTTTGCCAAATTTAGGGTTATGAGATAGAATAACATTTTCTGTTGTCATCTCTTAAAATCAATTCCACTAAACTTATCTGATTTCTCTCCATGTGAAACGAAATTAGTATGAACAGTGATAGGGACAACTGCAACAGTAGGAATCACAATGATAGGAGCCAAGTTAGGTAACATTCATTTCGAAGTTCCTATACTCGAAGAGGTATCGGCATCGTTAATCGTATCCATTTATGTTTACACAAAATAGAAGATAAACCAAAATAAAAATTTGAAAAAGAGTAGAAGAAGTTAAATCGAAGCGAAATCAGTTTCACTGAATACAATACTAGAATAAAGTTATCACTCAAACAAAAAATTCGACTTAAGAATGTTGACCAAAATGATGGATTTGGGTGATGACTTTAAACCAAAACAACTTATCAACCTTACCAAGTATTTGACAGAGTAACGGTAAGGATACCAAATGAAAATAAATATCAAGGCAACGCTAAAAAGAAATGTATGCAAAGTCGAGGCAAGAGTTGAACTTTTTGTCCTTAAGTCGAATTTGTCCAGCAACGGTGCCTACGGATGATGGCAATCAACTCCTAAAATACAACAACAATCTTCTTGTATTAGTAACACTTCAAAATACAAGAACAACGAATCGAAGTTTTTGTATTCCTTAAATGAAAATGACAAAAACAGCTTTTAATGCAGAATTTAGGCTAGGAAAAAATGAATTTAATGTTATGCTATGATTGCATATCATTGGGATGAACAAAAGGACGTCCCAAAGGTCTAATTTCTTGAGGAGAAAATGTTGTGAGTGAAGTGTCGCGTCCCAATCTCAGTAACCTTTGCCAAGAGTTGCAGCTTTTACTATTGCTAGCTTGTCATCCTTGCGTAGCTTAGCGCCAAAAACAAAGACTCTGTTGCTCGAGCAACAGTATCCTCGCTCGATCGCTCGAGCGTTAGGCAAGCGACGAAGTTGAACAAATTTTCAGCCAGTTTCTTCTGTTTCCTTCCACTTTAGACCTTAATTTCTCATTCACCCGGAATTGATTTGGAGATTCCAAATATACCACGATGATCTACTCGATGAGTAAAACAAGTTAATTTATTTATTTTCATAATTTGGCTGTCGGATTAAATCCAAATATTTAGTCGAAATTGACAAAAAAGTCATTTTTTCACGGTTTATACTTAACAAATTCCAACAATTTGAATATGTAATTTAATGTAACTAGTGTTGCCACTTAGATTGATATGCTAAATAGCATCTCGTCAATAGAGACATTAGTGTTGAACTATTGTCATGCACTAATCATGCATGCATGCAAAACATACACACGGAACCCAATCGGGAGAGCAAATTGAGGGTGTTTGAATATGGCACCCCCAGAGAAGTGGGTCCAACGCGGGGCAATGAGCAAATTGAGGCACATCTGAGGGTCTAAGATGTGGATAGAAAAAGAAATTCACTCTCTCACTCAAAAACCGACCAAGTCCAATACTCCACGTTCTTCCTCCCCTCACTCACTGTCCCCTTTCTCCAAATACGTATAAAAAGGATGATTTGTTGCGAGTAATGAGCTACAAAATCCAAATCCCCCACTCATTATCATGTCTCCATTTCATTGGTTGGTCTAAGCTTTTATTATGGATTTCTTTGGTTAAAAAAGATTAATGATTTCAACTTTTTCCTGGGTTTTGCAGAAGATTTGAGCCTTCGTTGATTGATGCAGTATAGTTATTACTTTTTATTAGAGATCAGGTACAGTGATTCTCTCCATTTGCTGTTTTATGCATATTTTTATTTTGGATATTCTTTCTTTTTTATGTTTTGGGAGAGGAGATTAGAAGAACAAGAAATTATTGAATCTTGGCTATGGACTCACTCGTTGCACATAACTTGAAATAATGCCAATTATCGAGAGCAATAGGAGTGATAAGATCACCTTGTAGTCCTTTATTCTCATTATTTACTTATTTTACTTGTACATATGTTTATGTCTCGTCTCAATAACGTAAATCTTTAGTCTAACACTTGGTTCCATTTTAAATGTCAATCTTAATTAGAGGAGTAGTTTATGAGCCCCCTTATGCCTTGGGCGACACACATATTTCAATGGCCGGGACAAAGTATTGCTATCCCGTGAGTTGAATTTTTACCGTTAAGATACCCCTATAAGATGGTGGTTTGTTCGACACCAATCTTGGATCTGAAAGCTTGTTTGTGCTCTATATTGTGTTGAGAAAACTTGTATACTTGTTTCTCTCTGTGTGAAAAATGAGGAATTGCGAAAGCACAAGATTTACGTGGTTCAAAAATATGCCTGCAGCCACTGGACAAACTCCGAATCAAGTTTCCACTATAAAAATGATTATAGGTTCGTTTTCCTTGGCAGGGCGACTTTCTTAGTCTGGCACTGTGGCACATACTATTGCTATGTTTCAAAATGCAGCTATCATCCTCTTTACTAATGCTTTGATTGCAATTCATTAATCTGAGAAATTTGTTTTCAGTTCTAAATGGGAAAGGACTATAGTGGATCCCCAAAGCTTCAATTGCTGGAATTAAAGAGAAAACGTCTCACTTGGGTGTTAGTTGTTAGCGGTCTGTGTGTGTTTTTCTATGTTCTCGGGGCTTGGCAGGGTCCAACCAAGCAGTCTGAACTCTACTCTAGAGTTGGATGTGATGTTGGATCGACTGAGAAAACGAGCACTGACCAGCTTCCAACATCATCCTCGGATCCCCAATCGGAGTCAGACCCGCTGGACTTTGAAAGCCATCATCAGTTAATAGTTAACAGTTCTGAGGAATCGCAAAAATTCCCGCCATGTGATATGTCATTCAGCGAATACACCCCGTGCCAAGATCGGCAAAGGGGTCGGAAATTTGATCGCAAAATGTTGAAGTATAGAGAGAGGCATTGTCCTAAAAAGGAAGAGTTACTCCGCTGCCTTATACCTGCTCCACCAAACTACAAGACCCCTTTCAAATGGCCACAGAGCCGGGATTATGCATGGTACGCCAACATCCCCCACAAAGAGCTTAGTATCGAGAAAGCCGTTCAGAATTGGATCCAAGTTGAAGGAGATCGCTTCAGATTTCCCGGGGGTGGCACGATGTTTCCACGTGGTGCTGATGCTTACATAGATGATATTAATGAACTTATCCTCCTTAATAATGGAGCCATTCGAACTGCTGTTGATACAGGTTGTGGAGTAAGTACATCTCTATCTTTAACAACATTTCATTGCTTATAGGTATAAAAAAAACACAAGTTAACTATAGTACATTGCTCGTTTTGAACTTTTAAGGTTGCAAGTTGGGGTGCTTACTTGTTAAAGAGGGACATTGTAGCTATGTCTTTTGCTCCAAGAGATACACATGAAGCACAGGTTTGGTTTGCATTAGAACGAGGCGTTCCAGCAATGATTGGCGTCATGGGTTCACAGAGACTTCCATACCCTGCACGGGCTTTCGATATGGCTCACTGTTCTCGGTGCCTCATCCCGTGGTTCAGCGACGGTAAGACGTTACCGGCTTTTGTTAAATATTTCAACAAGAGAAAAGAGACGAATCCACGTGAAATATTTTTATTTGAATGCTTGCAGATGGATTGTATCTGATTGAAGTCGATAGGATTTTGAGGCCCGGTGGTTATTGGATACTCTCTGGCCCTCCTATTCGTTGGAAGCAATACTGGAGAGGTTGGGAGAGGACCCAAGAAGACTTGAAGCAGGAGCAAGATTCGATCGAGGATGTTGCTAAACGACTCTGCTGGAAGAAAGTGATTGAAAAGGACGATCTTTCTGTTTGGCAAAAACCTTTCAACCACATCCAGTGTATAAAGAACAAACAGATATATCGTACACCGGATATCTGCAAATCGGACAATGCCGATGCAGCTTGGTAATTTCTGAATCATTATGTAATCATATAACTTGACTCAAAAATGTTAAATTACACTAAACTTCATCTGTATTAACAAGGTACACTGACATGGAAAAATGCATAACCCAACTGCCAGAAGTAAGCAGCCCTGATGAGGTTGCGGGAGGCAAATTAGAGAAATGGCCAGAGCGTGCATTCGCTGTTCCGCCAAGAATTAGTAGTGGATCAATCCCAGGTGTCACCGTTGAGAAATATCAAGCGGATAACGAACTGTGGAAGGGTCGTGTGGCACATTACAAACATATTGTTAGTCAATTACATCAAGGACAATATCGAAATGTAATGGACATGAATGCTTATTTTGGTGGATTCGCTGCAGCCTTGATGAAATACCCAGTATGGGTTATGAATGTGGTCCCTGTAAATTCAGATATTGACACATTGGGACTGATTTATGAGCGCGGTTTCATTGGTTCGTATCAAGATTGGTGTGAAGCATTCTCGACTTATCCACGGACTTATGATCTCATCCACGCAGGAGGTGTCTTCAGCATATATCAGGACAGGTAAAATGCTATATATCTGTGTTTCTCAATTGTTAACGCGTGTAACTTGTGCTTGGCTTATTCTGCTAGGTGTGACATTACGTACATTCTCCTCGAGATGGATAGAATTCTACGACCAGAAGGGACTGTTATATTCAGAGATGTGGTGGAAGTTCTGGTGAAGATTAAAAGTATAACAGATGGAATGAGATGGGAAAGTCGAATTATGGATCATGAAAGCGGACCATTTAACCCTGAGAAGATTCTTCTAGCTACGAAAAGTTATTGGACCGGTGAAGCCAAACAACAACAACGATAGTTCGAGTTAGAGATTCATGTAGAGATTAGGATACTCACCCAAATTTTCAGCCTCAAGGCACTTTTTCTGCACAAGTAAAAGTTATTAATCAATGAGATTCCTCTGTAACAACATTCCATTTGCTTCTGAATGTATTACTTGTTATCTTTATGTATTAGTCAGGACATAAAGATGGTCATGTTTTTAATGTCAAATTATATGAATTTTTGGTCTTGTACATTTACAGTTGAGGTTGATATAGGTATGATTGGACTGCTCTTGTTATAACTATTTGTAACTCAAAGTTTCAGGTGTTGATGTGGCATCGAGGAAAGTCAATTTAAGGTCAATCTACTATTAGGAGGTTTGGCAAAAGTAAGTCAGGATGACAAATCATACGAGTCGGAGAATCGAATTACGGGCTAACATGTCCAATCGGATAATTTCATCTAATTCTATTGCTTGGACGTATGAAAATCATTGACTTTATATTCAATACATTATACACATCGTTTATTTTACTAAATTTGTACTTATTCCACGTCAACAACTAACGTCTAAATGTGATGACCGTCATTTATTGACTATCACGTCATCAATTTCCGTCAACGAAATTGGAGAAAGTCATCTTAATTAAAATTACATAAAATTGTAAGTACTCGATGGAACAAAATTATAACGTAGTTACTTGAGTGACACTTGAATGAAAATATAATTAACACAAATAATACTAATTCGCTTAATGTGTTATGAATATATAGTTCGATTTTTACTATAAAAGTAACATAATAAGTAACATGATATATTTTTATAAGATAAAAATAAAATGTTAGGTAGGTATGAGTAAAAATCCAAAATCTGAAAATGGGGTATATTTCAATTATTATTATTAATTTTTTTTTTTTTTTTTAAAAGGTAGTTATCAAGCTTTTGAAAATGACAGGGTGTGTTATAGATATGTTGAAATTGATGGGGGAGTGACGATGTCAATTAATTTGATACTCTTTCTACAAGTAATCGTTCCTGTCAATATGTAACCCCTCAAGGGTCAACTTTCCACGCCACCCGCTTTCAACTCAACTATCTCTTCTCCAGACTTGAATTCCCACATAATCAAGAATTCGTTAATTGATTTCTTCATTCTACTTTATTCAAGAGTTGGAAAATCGTTGAATGTATTGTGTCGGCGTATGATTGATATGCGAATTTGCATATATTAATGGTAACAGGAAATGGGCAGTAGCAATTGAAGTTGAAAGGGGGGGTAATAATGGTGTTGCTTTTGTTGTCAGTATATCTTCTTGGGGCTTTTACTGTAATTGCAATGGAAGCAGCGGGACTGTGGATTTTGATTCGTCTAATAAATCAGAGAGTTGCGAAAGAACAAGGGAAAGAGAAGGATTCAGCTTCGGCGGGCGACCTCAATCCGACTTTACACAACATTCAGGTAATTTAGCTCTGATACGCGCGTACAATGTCTTACAATTTTTTTTGGGATATGAATTCTTTACGTATGTATGTTTGTCAAGGATTATATGTACGAATAAGGTATTTGATGAGTTAATCCACTTCCATGTCTTGCTTTTACAGCTATATGGGAAGTTACTCCACGTATTTCTTGGTTTAAAACTGATATTAGAGCAGAAGATATGAAATCACACCTGTTTATATTGCTTCTGGAGGTGAAAAATAAAAACTAAGCTTAACTAGAATAGACATTTCTTTCAGAATACTATGTTGAGAAGAGTCACATCCAATGATCTGTGTTTATCTTTTATATTTTGACATTGGTGTTAACTTTTCTTTTGCCTCAAACAAGGCTGGAACATGAATAGATGGAAATTTGTCCAATACCTCTTACATGAACTTAATTGCTAATTTAAACATCCATCTTGAAACCAAGTGGGCCTGAGTAAGGGCATAAGTGGTCCAAATCAAACGAAAAGATCTTTGTTTATGTTTGTGATGACAAAAAGTACACTTCAGATTGCAATATCTTACCAGTTTTTGATGGAAGAGGGAATAAATCTTGCTGTAAAAAGATAAGAACAAATCAATGAAAAGATAAACAAGTGGAGAACAACAAATCAATGATTGTTTTGTCATTGCTGAAACTGAGACAAACACTGCTAAAATATTATTATAATAAAACTCAAGACAAGCTAGTAGAGCCAGTATTTATGTTCCTAGGCCTAAATAATGTAAATTTTAATCAATTTGAATTAGTGTATCTTCGTAGAAGAACAACAAAGACACTAATATTTCAAATCATAACCCAAAGAGAGAAAATTAATACCACTTCTTTCCAAATTAGTATCAGCCTCTCTACTTTGATATTATGTTACTCAATAAAAAACAATTCTCTTCTTTCTTAAACCACCATCATATTTCAACTACCATCTTTAGTATAGGGAGCCTATTCTAATTCCAAAAACGATATCCAATCTGTTATAATTCACCTTATCAAAGAATGAGCCCCACTTTAGTTCAAAATGGTAGAAAATGATTGTTTGGATAATTTTATTTTCATATAATTCTCTCCTTGCTAGACATATGCTTCAATTTTTAAATCCATGCCAAACCTAAGGGTGATACTTATGTGAAATGGATGGAGTGGACAACTTCCAAACGAATTTAGAAATACATGACAGCATAAATCTAAGTTAATAGGATTTCTACAGTTGCAACTGCTTTTTTGATAAAATTTATTTTTGAGTTGCATTAATTGTTCATTAACCATCCGTGAACAAATGATTGATCAAAAACAAGTTTTGAATAAAATTGGTTCAATAGAAAGTAATCTTCAAAAGTCAAATTATCAACGTAAGAAGAATGAAACAGCTTTGGGGTACAGAAACAATACAGAATGGACATAGTGATGCATATATTTACATTGTAGAAGAAAATATTTTGTTAAAGATTTTGTTATCATGCCACAGAAATATATATGATACTTATTGTTATATCATCCATCATTTCTTCACATTGCTTCTAAAATTCCTTTTTATAGTTTTGAAGACATTTCCCTTTATTGAGAATTAACTCCTAGCACAATGTCAATGATCAGAAATTCAATAACTTAGTGAGTCTACCCAATCTGCTTGATTCACAACATCTTCTTTTCTTATGTAGTAGGTTCCTGAATATTTTTGTGCTAATTATTCTTTCCTTACATTGTCTGCTTGTGAGTCCCTTGACCTTATCCTTTGTCAACTCTTGTGCGTAGGATTAAATGCCTCTTCTAAGTTTAAAACATTTACATGGTCTCTAGCTTATAAGAAAATAAGTACTAGTGATCAACTCATGAGTTTTGTCACTGCAAGGTTTAATTGTCTGATGTTTTATTTTTATGATAACAACGCAGTGAAGCATAAAAACATATTTTCTTCCTTTACACCTGAGGTTGTTTGTGGTTTTCCAGATAAGTCCCTGTCTTCCCAGAAAATTTGTTAGGTTTGTTTAACACAAGGTCTTGAGGTTTTTGGATTACCAGAAAGCTGATGTCTAATGTCTGTATGGCTTTACCATGGTCTACTCTGCTTGGGAGCCATGCTAGAAGTTTTAGAAGCACCATTTTCAACCCCATTGCTTGTGGGATTAATTGTCTCTTTTCATCTTCCACCCCATTACTGGATGTGCAAGGTGTTACTATAGTTTTTGCAATAATTTTCTTTCGCAACTATATATTTTTATGTAGTTGAAAACTTTTTGTCTACTGCTTTTGTAATTGTTCATCTCTTGAATTTTGGTCTTTCTTTAAATATAATCACAAATTTTCTAGAACTTGCAAGATTCTTTTTCAGTTATAGTGCTTGAGAGAAATATTTTTAATGGAGAAAACATAAATACCAAAATGGATAAAGAGTTGTAATTGCTCAGATCCAATTAACTCATTGTATGCATAAACTGGGTTTTATCAATTTAAATCATTTCAGTTTTTATTACTAGAAATTATTATTCTGGTGAAATCATGCTTATATAAAATTCAACCTTTTAACATGGGTATGTCATATCTGAAATTCAACAATGTAAGATATCGTTTTTTTCTCTTGATAAATACTTAAAAGCACATAGACTAGCATCATATGTCCAAATGTTGGCACCTCGGCTTTATTATTATTATTATTATTATTATTATTATTATTATTATTATTATTATTATTATTATTATTATTACTACTACTTTTCTGTGTGAACCGTTCTTCATTTGAAGAAATATTATACACCAAGTCCCCTTTTGTTTTGAGGGACACGGAGAATTTCAACTTCTTTGTTTGGACAAATAGAGATTGAATGTATGACACTTCTCTATTTCAGTACTTGTTGTTCCCTTCTTTCCTCTCAAATACCATGAAATAAATAATTTCTTTTATAAGTTTTCACATCTCCTGAATCTTGTGTCTTTCAAATGTCCGAATACCAGAAACATGGCTGCTTCAGGTCTGAGCATATATCTTATAATACTACGAGTTAGTATCTAGTTTCTTTGAGAACGTTACCAACCAGTCTTCAACAGTTGCCTTTTGATGTCTATGCATAAAATCAAACTAGTATACAAAAATTAGAAACTTTAAATTACTTCCCATTATTGCATATGACTGCAAAATTTTGATACATGATTATTATTTCAGAAGAAAAACTACATCATTATTGTAGCATATTTAATTCTTTTTGTTGCTCCCTATCATATGTATTTTCTGTTTTTGGTAGGGAATTGAGGGGAAGATTTTCCGGAACATATACAAAGTATCATTTTTATGCTGACCCCTTGCCTACATGCTCATCATATATTTCATTAAATATCATCTATCCACCTGTCTTATCCTCAAACTTATCATTTTATTCTCAAATTTATCGTTTTGTTTTTGTCGGTGTTTCAGGGGGATATATGGGTTCTAGAACCGGAAAAGGTTCCGAAACCCGGGCTTTTGGACAAGGCGCCTAAGGAGCAAAAGCGGAAAAAGGACTTTTTGGAGGTTATACCTGTCCAGAGATATGCAAAAATTAAGGATCACCGTCTTATCCTAACAGAGACAGATGGTTCACATATAGAGATTTCACTCAAGGGATGCACAATAGCAGCTGTATCAGCAACAAGTTTGTCCTCAAGAAAATGGTGATTTGACATTTTCTAGAAAGTCTTTTAGAAGTTTGAATTTCAGATTACTTAGATGCAAGTGCTTGTGTTTATGGACCATTTCATAAACTCCTGACAGACAGACTTTGTAAGCTGTGATTTCTGGTCGAGAATTAACTGTTTAATGATGGATTTCTAAATCCATTGTCTCAAATCATGTACTTCAGTGAATATGCTATTCGAGGCTTACATTTGAGAAATAGAGTTTATTCTAACTCAACTTAATTGCAAAGTTCTTGTTCTGATTGGTTCAAGGTGGCTTGATTTACTCTAATAAACACTATTTGGCACTTAGCAGCTTTTTCAATCTTTTATTGGATTTTGGTTCCGACGAATGAGAATGATACATCATTTTTGGTTGAGTTGATTTGGACTAACAGATCTCATCAAATTCATGACCAAGAAATATTGATGCACAAGCAGCAATAACAAAGTAAAATCAAATAAAAATATATTTCTGTGATCAGAATTTTTTACCCTGCTGTATATTGCATGCCATGCATTCCCAGAAATCCCTTTAGATTGTTCCAATCCACTTTATACAGTTCTAATCCATGTCAGAATTTTCTGTTTTAAACATGTTGAGTATTTCGTGATTTCTGTTTGGATTTCATAGAGTTCTTATTTCTCCATGAGTACTGTGTAATGTTCCTGGAAGAACAGTAACATATGTTTCTTTCTTTTTCTTATAATAGGGCGAAAAGATATCCTATAATAGTGGAGAGTGAAGGTTCAGCAATATATAAGGGAAGTAAAACAATTTACATATATCTTGAGACATCTTGGGAGAAGGAGTCCTGGTGTAAAGCCCTACGCCTTGCTTCCTGCGACGAAGAAAAGCTTAAGTGGTTCACCAAGTTGAAAATAGAGTTTCACAATTACCTGACATCACTGAATGCAGGATATCCTTCTTTTATGAAACCCTCCGGGGTTTTCAGCGCTGAACCACTTGATAAGCCTATTAAGCTTGATGGTTCATCAAAGGTTCGCCAGTTCCTCAAGAAAATTGCAAAGAAGGCTTCTAAAAATGAAGTAGATTATATAGCAAGTGGAACTTCAACTTCAGGCCGTGATGAAAGAAAGTTGGGTGAGAAGTCTCTTTCATTGCAAGACTCAGTTCTGGCTCCTGGCTTGGTGAAATTGGCCCCAACAGGAAAGCTTTCTAGTATTTCTTCTGAGAACTCTAGGGGGGAATCATCAACATCATCTTCTACTGAGCCAGGACGCAGAGTTCATATTTCTGGAATATCTGATGTGGAACCCGATCTCAGGAATTCTAGTGATGATGGAACACTTTGTTTGAATTTGTTACTATCACGATTGTTCTTTGACACCAAAAGAAATTTGCAGATTAGGAACTCCATCAAAAATCGAATTCAGGTTTGTCTTATATATTTAAAACTGCTGATATTTTATTGGAGTAAGTTTTTGTACATGTAAATGCACAAAAAGTTTGGCATGTTTTTATTTTTTTCTCATACATGATTTATTAAATAACCTTTCAATTAAAATTTTGAATTCAGACAATATTTCTTAAGTTTTCTATACATAACTTTATGTTTTGTAGGTTTTCTTCAATATAATTTGCTGCAGACTAACTAAATTATGATAGTCAGAAAATCTTATCAAAAACTGTGTCCAGATTATAAATATTGCTAGAGATTTGAAGAATACAAGATTTTCCCTTGTTAATATAATAATTTCGGGAAATTGTAACTTTTGATCTCCAACCTATTGACTGAGTTGCTAGTTGGTCCCCATCCTACAAAAGGAAGCAAGTTGGGCTTCAATCTTTCAATATAGATGCACCTCTAGTCATTGTGAACAAAATCTGCCAAAAAGATTCTTAAAATAACATCTGACTTGCTCATGTTGATGGGTTTTAAAGTAAAAATATATAAACAAATACTTATATTAAAAGAAAAACCAATAAAAGAGAGAGAAAAAAATAAGTAACAAATAGTGCAAAATGACAGTTTGGTGGCATTTGAAGAGTGCGGCACCCAGGTTCTTAACTTAGGTTGGTTTTAAATTGTCCATAGATGTTACTGAAGCCCAGTGAAGGTGCCTACTGTGATTTTCCTGACCGACCTAGTACCTTGAGTACCATTCGGACTCAATGTTTGGCAATATCAAATACCCGTTTCACAGTTGAAATTTCTCTCTGAGTCAGCCTGGAAGATTTTTTTGGTCCATTGCCATACTAATGCTTTTTCAGGTAAAGGGTTTTGTCTATTCATTTCAATTACTATTTAGATATCTGATCATCGAGGGTCTTTATATGCATATTGATATTGGTATTGGTATTGCAATGTATAAAATCTTGTGATAATTTCGATGTACATATCAGCTTTCTCTAAAGCTAAGTCAACTAGAAGGCACTGTCAGGCTTGTCTTAATAATGTAATATCTGGAATAGTGAAATATGTTCTCTATTTGTGCAACATACTATTGTGACATTAGTGACAAGTGTTTTTCATTATTTATTTTTTTTGTATAAAAAATCTAAAACATATGACTCTCATGTAGTGACATAGTAATGCAGTTCACCAGAAGATGTTGTAGGGGTATATTGTTGTTCGTGGCACAACTAACCTGTATTTTCTGCACTGTAATAGAGAACACTATCCAACATGCGAAGACCTAATTACCTCGGTGAAGTCACGTGTACTTCTGTAGATCCTGGTACTCTGCCTCCACATATTCTTGCAATGAGGGTCATTCCCTCTGATACGAATGAGCTGTTGGCGTTGGAAGTTGATGTAGAGTATTCTGGTGGCATGGTTTTGGAAATTGAAACAAGGCTCGAAATTCGAGAGCTGGAACTTGAAGGAGAGCAAACTAGCTCAAACTTGAGCACTGTTGGTGAGGTCACCTCTGATCTACTGGAAGGTATTGAATATTTTGGGAAACAGTCGAAGCTTTCTGAAGAGACAACTGATGGAGTAGAGCAAAAAGATGAAGGAGATCACATCATAGGTATGTAATCGAACCATTCATTAATTCTTCATCCAAGTTTACTCAATTTCATTTTGATGTGCTCTACAAATATAGCCTTGATATATGAGCTTTTGTTTTGAGACTGAACCAGTAATTACTCTAAATTTTGGCGAAATCAATACATCTATTAAATAAAACATTAGATAGGATGTGTGGAATAGTTTTGCAGTAGCTTAGCTTTTATACATTACTTTAGTTACCTGAATCTCCAGCCCTTCCAGTTAGTCACACTATGTAGCATAAGTATTTTTGAAGGTTCTGCTTGAATGATGGTTTGGCATCACAATTTGGTAAATGGGAAAAATGGTTGATCATATTAGAACTGATGTTTTTTAATGTTGACTTGGAACAAAACAGGAAAAGGATTCACTGATCACATGAGGCAACAGGATTTGAGATTTCCTATGGCATACTGATTTGAATTTGACCAATTTGAATAATTTTCTTATAGGATGTTTGCAGGTTTGAAAACCATTCTCTATGAACTTTCTTAAATAGCAATACAAATCTAATTGAAATGGACACAGGGAAACAATAAAATCTCACTTCCATACTTGCACAATATATAATAGCAATAAATAATAATTCTAGTCTAACTCATTTTAGCATATAATTCACCATGGATAGGGCTAAAACTGGATGAAATAATTCCTAGAATTTCTATAGAAGTATAACTAGAGTACTGTAATAATTCGTTTTTGGCTTGCCCTAAGTTTTTAGCTTTGACCATTTGACCTGCGCTATTGTGTAACTTGGGGCATAGAGAAGTTGCCAACCAAAGCATTAACATGTCTATTAAGTAGTTAAGCATATTTCTTGATTTTTTATTTTGCTTCTCTTGTAGGTCAATTTACACATATTCCTAATAGCATGTTTTGTGAACCATGTTTGGATGCATTTCCTTAAAAATACAGTGACTTTTGTTCTTGAGGGAAAATAAATAAATAAATATATATATATATCTTTATGTTTTCATGGTCTTGGTCTTACCCATGCATGATGAAGCTATTATCATAAAGTCCGAGAGCCATGTAGTAATGCAGTCCATATAAAGTAATCCGCTGCTCCGGTATTTATAGAGCTGCATCTATCCTTGAGGTTAAGAATTGGTTTGAATTTTGATTGCCCTCTCTGTAAATTGAAATCTTCCACGAAATCAATGTTTGAACCATCCATTATTTCGAAAACTTGGTTCTTTGGTGACTAGTAAGGAACAATTTGTGTTTGGAGTTTGGACCCCTATAGTCTCTGATTAAGCCAGTAGCAATGGAAGTTAATAATCCGAAGATTTGATTTAGAATGGTTGGTCTTTTAGCAAAAAATAAAAATGCTCCTTTGTCATTTTGTATCACTATTGGAAACAGAACGTGGGATCTGAATTCTGGGGCACAAAAACTTCCCCTAAATTCTCTGGTAGAACAGCAACTAATCTAGAAAGAACTTAACTCTGTTTTAATAAGTTGTGAGACGATTAAACCATTTATATGCTTACTTAGGTATATGATTGGTCCAGAATTCCAGACACCTGTGTTAGACATGATTTGTTGGTCAAGTATCCAATGCAAGTGATTAAATGCAGCTGTAAAATTCCTTCTTTCTCAGCTTTCCATAAATTTCTAAAGTTTATGTTTGAGAGAGAGTGCTTGCTTGTATAATGCTTACATTTCTCTTGGAGATAAATTACTTAGGTAATTGACGTCTATGGAGTAGACAACATATGACCTCACTACCTATTTAACTCTTCATTTACTAAGACAGGCAACCTGCTGTGGTGAATTCTTTTCTCATTTGAACGAAATAATCAGATCAACCTCCATATTGCTGGAGTGCTGCATAGAATTGAGTATTAGGGCCTTTGAGACCCTCATTGGTCTGCAATTCTAGTTTGTATAGTAAATATAGGCATGTTTAGTAAAGACTAGTTCTCTACTGCACAATTTCTTTATTAAGAGAGAGGGATGGACTCTAAGAGGATGCACAAAGGGACGACTCACATAAATTTTGTTGAAGTGGATGAAGGAGAGAAGAATAGTGTGAAGGATGGTGGCCTCTCTTTATTTCAACCAAATGCTTTTCCCAAATCTATTTATAAAGGAGAACAGTAAACTTTTTAGGATGCCGGACATCGTAATTTGTTATGGACCTAGTTTTCAAGAGCTTCAATTAACACAGAAATTATTCTAGCTCAAGTCTATCAATGTTAGTTCATTTATGAATCAAATTCGTCAGAGCGCGGAAGAAGCCAAGTATACTGCATCAAAAAATGGAGAAAGTGCAGAGTGATATCTTGGATTTAGGGGTTTGGTCTTAAAAACATACTTATTTGATTAATATCATTGGCCTCATAAATGCATTAGGGTTTGACGTCATGTATATCAAAACTCTGCACTCTGAATTGTGAAATCTGTTTCTAACCTTCTTCTAAATTCAAAGGTGACATGAAGTGATCAGAAAAATTTATGTGATTTGTGATTGGAGTTGGTACAGATGGAGAACTTTAATTTCTCAATACATTCTTAATTTCATAATAACCTTCTACTTATTCTCTGTCTATTAAATTAAAACTAAACTCCAGCCATATATATCCCTTTGTAGATCAAGATTTCATTCCTAAGTTTAAAAAAACTGTCAACACGAACACAATGAAAAATATATTATATGTGCATATCAAAAACATAAATACAAATCCATCAAGCCTCTCTTGATATTTTGGAAGTTCGGAGGACATCTCTTTGTCAAACTTAAACTTATCTTTGTACAATGATTTAAACCAAAACTCCTTTGCATCTTTACCTAAGAAGAATTAATATGGAGATTTGAATGAATACTACATGACAGCAACCAATTTTCCAACACCTAGGACACGTCAAGACGGAGACACCTTAAATTAAAAAATTTCATACTTATATTCATATAAACAAGATATAACATTACTTTCATATGAAATAATCAACATATATACATCTTTAAGATTAAAAATTTAAGCACTAAAGTCTAAAATAAACATAGTGTGATAACGAAAATTCGATTGCATTTGATAGTCAAAATTTTTATTTGAATGCCAACACTTCGTCAAAGATACATAATCATGAAACTAGGTGCCTGATTGATGTAGATTTTTTGAAAAAAAAAAAAAAAATTGTGTCAAGTGATTTTTCGAAGAATGTGTGATTAAAAAGTAGTGACACATGCAATTTATTTTACCAAACAAGGGCTAAATATCTAAACTCATTTTAGCATGGCAAAGTGAGCTGACTTTATTTCCGTGTGCTTCGTGTTTAAAGATACCACCTCTCACCATATACCAAAAATGTAAAAAAAATAAAATAATAATAATAACAATAATAATAATAATTTACTTTATACCTAACGTGAACATCATCTTATGCTGCTTTAATTGCCCACATAAAAAATGATTCCCTATGCCAACCAAGAACTTCATCTGCCACTTGACTCGATTTCAACTGCCTCATCATCACTAACTTCACCTGCATTTATACTATCACCGCTGAAGAGAACTCATTTGGAAGTATGGTTCATAAAGTAAAAGTTGTGTGATCTCTCCTCCACCTTTATGTGAACCAATAGCTTCTGCAAAATTGTGCCTCCTCTTACTTTGGCCTTCCTTGTATAAAGGAGCTGTTCTTGACATGAGACTAAGGTTTCTATGAATGTAAACCAATTCCTTAGCATCTTAATGAAGTAATGTAGTTGTTCATTAATAAAATTGGAGGGAAAGTAATTAGAAACAAAAGAAGATGCCTGTGGAAGCATGTTGGAAATGTCTCAGAAGTAGTGAGAAAGCATGTCACAAATGTGTCCTTGCAAGTTGGCACAACTGAGATTCTCAAAACAAATGGCAAAAATTGTCAGATCCCTAATATGTCAGGCCTGAGGGAATGTCGGTGCTTCATAATCTTACTATTCTGTTTTTCGAATTTATTTGATTCAGAAAATTAAATACTGCTATTGTTATCAGCCAAAAAAAGAAGTTTCCTACTTTCCTATTGACTTGATTCTAATTTTTCATTTATTTTTGATTTCTGTGTACACTGGAAACCTGTGTTTCATCCAACGATAATATATTAATCTCCCTTGTAATGTAGTTCCATAATCTCAACTCTCTGCAGATGAGATTAGAGACTCCAAAAGCACTACACCTGCATCATCTCAAGTGTCTAGGTGGAAGTCTGTAATACATTCTATAACCAAACAGGTTCAACAGGTTTGTAACTCCATTCTTACTATTAGCTATTTCTGCTGAGGTATATTCAATTTCCAAGACCGTAGGATTCTCACCCAGAAGTTTGCTGTTCAGGACATTTTCATTACGTACCTAGTCAGCATCTTTGTTTATTTTTTAGTTTTACTTTGAGTGTTCTTTGATTTTATGTTATTTTGGAAGTGCTTTAATATTCAGCTGGGAATCTAACCAGTTTCTTTTGCACTGACATGTAATTTCACAAGTAAAAACCACTTCAAATTTATTTTCTAAATGAATCCATTCTGATCTTAGGGGTTTCTCCTGAATCACCTCTTCCTCTAACTTATCAAATTCTTCAATCTAACCAAAATTATGTCTCTTCCTATTCTTAGATCTTCAAAGACTTGTTCCAAATTTCGAATTAATTTTTCACCATCTTCAATTTCCCCATCAATTTAAAACCTGGTCATCAGCCTTTTAACTACCTCGCATCACCATTTTTGAACTTCCTCTCTAAACTTCGACGACTCAACCACATGTTTTCAAATCTAAACTGCTTGTGGCCCTATTTTGATGGGCAAGTATCTCAGTAGTCACATTTTTAGATAGATGTTGGGAAAGAGAAATAAAAAATAGTGTCAGAAAATCTGGTTAAATTAGTATGAATTAGTTGTGAAATATGATGTGGTTTGGAATTAGATAAGGATATTTTGGATTTGTTGAAGTTAAAACAGCTAAACACTTGGAAGTTTAACATCAAATCAAACGACTATTATGCATATTTATAAAACCTATGGGAGGGATTGAAATGTGAAAGTTGAACAGTTATTTCTGCACTAGAATTCCATATGTAACACAAGTGGAAATGGTAATCGGGAACACGCATTAGTACACATAGCTGGGGATGGGAAGGAGAGGAAAGGAGAGGAGTTGAGAGACAGAGATCGATTGATTGATGATGATTTAGGATAAGATACTTTGGTAACTGAATTGTCTAGAACTCCATACATACAGTTATCATATGTAAATATGCAGCTTGTATTTAGCAGCAATTAAAGCGCAGCATATTGTTGAAATGGTCGTCTTTCTTATAACCTGATTATTCTTTAATTATTGAAGGTTCCTATCTCTTTGGGGGTGAGGGTTTCTGCTCTTCGTGGAACAATGCGGATCTATGTAAAGGCTCCACCTTCTGATCAGATATGGTTTGGATTCACATCCATGCCCAATATTGAATTTAACTTGGAGTCTTTTGTTGGGGACAACAAAATTACAAGTGGGCGTGTTGCTTTGTTCTTGATAGGTCGATTTAAGGTGAGATCAGTGATTTATAACATATACACATTTTCTACATTTAACCTGTTTGTTGCTATGAAAGTGTCCAGCAGACACCTGTTCATTTACTAGATTCGTCTTTGAAAAGGAACCTTGTTGCTTCGGACTTAGCTATGGGTAGTTTTTTCAATCAATGGTTCAAAAACTGTTTAGGAGCCTAAGCTGTTGTTGGCTATAATATTATTAAGGGCGACTTGGAAGTACAGATTGGTACAAGTTTGAAGATATTGATTCTGTAACTTTTCTTGCAGACAGCAATTCGTGAAACTTTGGTACTTCCAAACTGTGAAAGTGTTTGCATTCCTTGGATGTTAGCGGAGAAGGATGACTGGGTCCCCAAGAATGTTGCTCCATTTATGTGGTATAATCAAGATAAATCCGGTAGCTCTACCACAAAACAAGAAGCACCCAGTCTCCAACCTGGGGATGAGAAATCAAAGTGTGTTGGCCATGCTGCAGAATCAACAAATCAATCCTTGGGCTCAAGTCACGTGGATTCGTCAACTTCCAATGACCATTCTTTCCAAGATCAACTTAGAGCCCCTTTGTTAGACAAGGGAACCCCACAAGAAATTGCGCCTAGAAGCCCAGAGGAGAAATCGAATATACACCCACTGCAATCTCAATCAATAATCCTTTCAGAGGGACAGAATGATACTTCAGAAGATGATTCTAGTAGATCTAGGAGGATTGGGAGGAGAGAACGAATGCTAGGGTTGGGTAAGAAGATGGGGGAAAAAATCGAAGTCAAGAGGCGTCACATTGAAGAGAAAGGAAGAAGTTTTGTTGACAGGATGAAGGGAACATAGAAAATGAATGGTAACACTGGATTTTATTTGCAGTAAATACTATTTTTAGGTGACATGATCTTATTATCTGTAGAGTTTATACTTGATGCTTCTGTAAATTTGTGTAATAACAGGAAAGAGAGAAGGTGATTTATATTCAGCCATTTTATTCCCCAATCCAGAAACCATGCAATTTTATTTTATTTTATTTATTATTATTTTTTTTTTTTTTAGACATTCCTATGTCTAAATCAACGTAATTCTTTGCACCGAGACCCATCTTTATTATACAGGTTAGATGCAACTAGAGTGTACGTTATAAAAGATTTTCTTTAATACTCATTTACTATTGAGTCGGTCTTACTACCAAATATGTTAAACAAGGTTTTTCATTTTTGACAAGAAGATTAAGGCTATTTGTCAACGGCGGAATTATCTGCCTCAAAAAACAGATTATTTAGTAATGCCAACAGCATAGGTTTTTTGCCAGAATTTTGACAGGAATTTTCACCTTTTGGGATTTTGGGTTGTTTTCGGCCGGCGAAAGGCACTTCAATTGGAGAATGTTAAGATTTTCAAGAGTCCCGACCTTAATTTTTACCTTGACTTGAGATGAATTTTTAGTGGAAAATTAGATCTCTATATTTTTCTTTCTTTAGTTTTTTAACCAATTGATTTTCAAACATTTGTTGTTGTGTTAATGACCCTTTTAATAGATGGTTGTGAGGGACGTTTTAGTAATTTTAGTGAGTAGACACATCTTTATGCTCGAAGTAATAATTAAGTCCATATTCTAATATTTTGATTGAGTTTTGTACTTTCGTAACACTTGTCATGCAATTTATTGTGTATATGTATATGTTGCATAGAATAACTGTTGATTTGAACGTGTCATAATACACACTAATAATGGTGTCTAAATCCGAGGTCGAGCCAAGGCTTCCAACTGTCCTTTAGTCTTGCTAGATGGGGCTTAGGCGATAGAGGCATTTTATGCTTTGGTTTGACCTCGGTGGCTTTGATGCAAATGCTAATGGTCATAATGATAAGTAATGGAACTCTCTTGGGGTTGACGTGGAGCCCTTGTGGATAAGTAATGGAATCCTCTTGAGGTTGATGTGGAACTCGGTGTGTAATAATTATTTCAGCACGTAACATTATTCCATCAAATCCGAATTTCATATTCATCGGAACGAAAGTGTTTGACGCTTTTTCTATCGCTAATGCCGAAATTTTGGGTTGCCATTTACCTCATGGCTTTGCCGTTTTGCATCATAAGGTGAGGATGCCAAAGCAAAATAAATGGTTCCGCTTATACGAGGCATTTGTGGGAAAAAAAAAAAAAGGCCCAAAGCAGATAACCAGTATTCTAGCATTATAAAAAAAAAAACACTTTTCCATGTACAGAAATGGAATTGCCAGAACCACCCCCATGTGAGTAAAATATTGCAAAAAAATAAAAAATGCCCCAGCCGTGTATGTGTGTTCTGTTGAATTTCTGTATGTGTGTTTTCTGTACACAACATCTTTCTTATAAAAATTATGAGGTTCCATATATGAAAGAAATCCACTAGAAATCAAGTACTTGTATAATGGTGGCCTTTTCAATCCGCGGCTTTTTTTAAGAGGATGCTCTTTTAATCCCAGGATAATTTTTTTCATACAGGTTAAAAGAGTAAGTCCACGAAAGGTTCTTTGCTAATTCTCTTATAGGTTTTTGTTAATGGGGGGATATTCTTTCAATTCCTAAATAATTTATCAGTGCACGTTAAAGGGGTAAGTACAAGAAGGGTTATTAGCTTATATTCCTTGTAGGTTTTTGTTTATTGGATACTCTTTCAATCCCATAAGTTGCCATCAATTGGAGAAACTCTTTCAATATCCAAGAGTTTTGACTAGCGCAGGGCGGAAGAAGACAAGTCCACTAATGATTCTTAAATTATCTTTCCTACCAGGGCTATATATAAATACCTCCATATGGTTATGGAGAAGGGCATAGATAGGAGCTCAACTCTCTCATTAAGGTCTTCGAATATAACATAGAACCAACAATCCTCAATGAGTTAATGGGGACTAAACAAGACCATAACTCCCTCATTGGGTCTTTAGAGAAAATTGGATAGCAATAATCATTAAATTAATAGATAGAGATCTAGAAAGGACATCAACTCCCTAATTGGGTCTTCAAAGAACATATCCTTGGGGGATAAAGCCTTTCGAATCATGCGCCAGCTCCACGACATGCCATCGATGCACTTAGACGATGATAGTATCACGATGAGTCTTAGTAGTTAGGCAGTTTGTCAAGAATCGGTAAGGACATATGATCATCTCATATATTCATTATTAGACAATCACAAGCTAAAACGTCGAGGTCTTATATAGGCGGTCGTAGTACACTCATGTTTGATGCTAGTTCCCTATTACGAATTTAGTCCATGTTTGGTAAAAATTAAAATCTACATTTTAATTTAAATCGATCAACAATTAATTTTAACCACAAATTTTATGGATCCCATAAATTTTCAACCACATATTTTATCAATGTTTATCATAATTTTTTAAAATTCTGATTTTAATTCCCACCAAACAGGAGCTAGTTTTATCAAGATAATTACTAGTTTCTACTGGCCTTCAATAAAAAACCTATCAAGAGCTAGTTTTGGGGCAAGCGTGTGCGTAAAACTAACCTATTGACTGCCCCCAGGGCACATCCCAACTGGCAAAGAACGGGACTCTTCAATGCTGGCAACTCAGGGGTGGCGGGTTCGATTCATGGGATTCTTGGAAGGCAGATTCTCTCCTAGAAGACAGGATTTATCCTTCCAAACAGGAGTTCTCCTGGAAGGCAAAGTACAACATGAGTTTGACTCGCTCAACATTTTGACAGTTTAGTGGGAGCTCTTGGACTCTGGCCAGTTTAGGGCATAATCTGCAGTTTACCTGGTCTGTGTGATGAGGGACCAGATAGCAGATCCTCAGGATTAGTCGCCGTAGGCTACCTGTGAATCAAAAAAAAACTAACCTATCGACTTCATCAACTGAAAGACCTATGATCTTAGATATTGATTACTCATGACCGTAGTGAATAAACAAGGATTTAAAATCGCGACCTTTATTCGGCCTTCGCTCATAGAGTGATTCGAAGCTGAAGTTCAGAGTATAATTTGGCTACAGTTCCTCGAAACTAACCCTGATATTTGCGAATCTGGGACTAAGATCTGGAGACTAGTGGACCATCAAGGCGACACTAATGATTGGATTCATGTCTGACGAAAAAACCATCGAGTGGCCTCTCCGTCACGTCGCGCCATTCATCATAGCCGCCACTGGCTCCGACACCACCTCTGCTAGTTTCTCCATAGTATGTGCCTCAATCGAAACTTTCGGTCCCTCATTCCCAGCTTACTCCATCCAACTTCATTCTTGGCAAGCTGCTCCACCCTGAAGACGAAGATTACCATCGTCACCTCAGCAAAGAAGACATGGGATCCTGGGTGGCTCCTGGAGGGTTCTGGGCTTTGCCCACTAGGTCGAATTTTGGGCAAGTTTGGAGCTTAGCCTAGCAGCAGCCTTCTACTTCCTTGAGGTTTCTGCAGCAGCAACAACAAATGGGAGTGGGAGAGGCATCAGCTGAAAGGGTTGGTAATTATTTACCCATAGCTCAAGTACGGGGCACCATCTCAATTTCCTTGCATGACTATCCGCGCATCAGTCTTCTGAACAACCAAGGGAAGACGCTGGTAATTGATATTGCATTATGAATTTTTTAAGCTAAGTCATTAGTTGTGCATAAGCATTTCTGTTTATTTCATTTAAGGCATGGTATTGTTATTGTGAATTGAAGTCTTGATTTTCAAGTTATGATGCTACTATTGATGAATTCAGCATGCAGTATTTTTTCATTCAGAGTTGAGATGCCTTTGTGTTTATTTATTTTTTTGTTTGGTTGATTATTAGAGGGGAAATTGTGTGAGAATTGAGATGCATCTGTATAAGTATTGAAAAGTTAAATCTTTTGGTCTTTACATTTTGATGGACTTTTGGTTGATGTTCCATTTTGGGCAAGAACCAAAAAATTCCCTTTGTTGGCAATTATTGTTTTTGTGTGGTGCACCATTATGATCTGCAGCACCTAAAATGTCTTTCTCACATTGAGGTGTTCTGGTGACAATCGATTGTGGTACCATGCTGCATAAAGCACTACAGTTGGTTTTTAGATGGCGAGTGTTGGTAATGGAGTGAGTAAAGCAACCCCTACAACAGATCCACATACTGATGAATACTAGCCTCTGAAAACTTTCTCAATACACTCGTTCATGGGTGGCCATGGAGAAATTTATAGCCAAAACAATTCGGCCATCTTTATCATCCGTCACCACACCACCATGAACAAGCTTACACAGACCCTTTACCTTTGAATGCCAAAAGGTCTTGGGAAAAAATCCCTTTGCATCACTTTTTTCTACGAAGGCTAAACCAATGTCCCACGAAAGAAAATCGACAACGGTGTTCTACGAAGAAGAACGGAAGAAGTTATTGTTATCTTAGTAGTTATTAAGAGTACGTGGTAGGCCACCATTGCTAGAGATTCGTAAAATTCTCAGCTCAATAGGATATACGGGTGAATTTTAGATTGGTTACATTGATTATAAACTTTGTTGACGATAAAAATCAGATCAACAAATTCTCTCACCTGGCTAGGACTTTCACCATCAAATCTCACTAGTTTTGATCATCAAACAGGAGTTATAGATGAAATGACTATTTGGAAGGGAGATAATTGAATTGCACCACTTTCTCTTCAAATGATAGGGTGTTTATAGATTTCCCTCTAAGTTTTAGGATAATGACTACTTTATGACTTATTACATTAGGAGTATCATGCTTTATTCATTAGCTCACGTGTGATTACTGGCTAACCTGTAGACAGTTTGGATGGGGGAAAGGTTCACGTTCTTGGCGCGAAGCTCTTAGGCTTTTGTTCCTTTCACTTGTTGCTTTCATTTTGCTAGCAGTGGGCAAAGTTTGTGAACTGTATTTCTTGGTTTAATGAATAGTCCCCAAAGTTTGAATTTATTATTTATATTAAATTTAGGACTTTAATTGTAAAACATTTTTGGGGTCATGAGCCTCTCAGATGACTTTGCCCGATTATTTATTTAGCAATTAATGTTTGAGTTTGATGTAACGTATTCAACGTCTAAAATTGCGTAACATTTCCGGTGAAAATTCCATTGGGATTCTATAGCTATGGTAGGCTTCCTTTTAACAGTTTATATATATGTCATGTTGTCGCTTGCCATCATTTTTCCTAACCATTGAAGATGTATTTTAACACTTTGTTTGTTGTTGATCCTGGGGGAAAGCCTTTTATCACCCCCATAATCCTTTTAAACGTTGTCATCAATTCTTTATCTTCGTTTCTGATTCTACTATATTTTCCTGATGAATCACTCTTAGGCCTTATGCCATTACCTCATGCGACTAGACAATGTTTTAGAATTGCTTTAATATTTCACCTACCATGCTATAGTCGCGTATCTACGATTCTGATTTTGTCACATTTGATCCAAAAGCTGGTAAAGAATGGTTCAGAAGTTGGTAAGTCTGCCATCATCTTGTATCTTCCTCATATATACATCTGTGAGGGATCTTCTACAAGGCACAATTTCAAAAATTGTGATGAACTTTTATGCATTTTCTTCTTAAACAAATGCCTGGTCAACTTCTAAAGGTTGCTTTGGGCAAATGAGTCACTTTATTCTCAGTCTTTCCCTTATCTTTTGACTTAAGAAACCTTTGTCGATGTGCAGGGATTTTAATTTGCGGAATATGGCTTTCGACTATGTAATAATTTTAGTTTGCATAACATGCTTTTTGACTATGTAATAGATATAACTTGGAAGTGTCATTTGCCTTGTAACTTCCCCTTTTTATTATTGAGAAATTTTATTTTACCCTACTTTTTGCTTCGCAACCATTATTCAGCTTTGTTTAGACGTGTACAGTAAATGATTAATCAACTTGATTGGCTTCGCGCAACAGGAATTCAAAATTGAACTTTCGCGAATAATAGTAAATTAGCTTTATTGAGTTTGCTCAATAAGAATTTGTTCCTATTTTATTGATAATATTTTCTCAAATACATGTCATTCCAAAGATGTTTAAGGGGTTCACCATTTTTCCCTGCGAGTTTATATGTTCCTGCTCCTACAACTTCAACTATTGTATAAGATCCTTCCCATTTTTGACCAAGCGAGCTAAAACTCATTTATTTGTCTGTGAAAAAAATACTTTCTTTAAGATTAAGTCTCTCGCTTTGAAGGTTTTCTTGCAAACATTTGAATTGAAGTATCTTTCCATCCTTTTCTGATATGCTGAGATCTTAACTTGAGAATCATCTCGCTTTTTCTCTAAGATGTCTAGGTTCGCATTTATAGATTCTTCATTTTGCTCCTTGTCATATCTTATTTTTTTTGGTTGAACTAACACCAATTTCTACTTGTTCCATGGCCTCCATTCTGTAGACTAGGGAGAAAGGAGTTTTTCTAGTAGCGATTTTTGTTGTGGTTTAATATGACAACGTGATCTGTGGTAATTCTCGACCTATAGTCCCTTCGCCGAATCGAGCTTCCTTTTTAGGATATTTTTTTGATGTTTTATTGACGACTTTCACTTGTCCATTGGCCTGGGGTAATAGAGATTGGAGAAGTGTCTACGGATACCCAACTCATCGCACATTGCTTTTAGCTTTTTTTTCTTTGGAATTATGTTCTGTTATTTGAAATTATTAAGTTGGGTGCTTCTAATTGGCATATAATGTTTTTCCATATGAATTTACAAGTGTTAGCCTCAGTGATATTTATAGGAGGTTTAACTTCTACCCATTTGATGAAATAATCCACTGCCACGATCATAAATCTCATATTGGATCTTCCCTGGGCAGTGGTCCTACGAAGTCAATTCCCCATTTGGCCAAGGGCTACTACTGGTTACCAACTTTTGTATCGGCTATCGTGGAATATATGCGAACATTTGACACTTTTAACATTTCGTAGCGAAGTTCATTGCATCATTTCTCATATTAGGCCCAAAATATCCTTTTTATTTAAGGCTTTTTGTGCTGGGGAGTATCCACTAGCAAGGTTACCACATATACCTTCATGGATTTCTTTCATTACGTACAATGTTTCGTCCTTGCTTATTCACTTAAGTAGAGGAAGTATGTACTTTTGCTTAAATAAGAAACCACCTTGCATTATGTATCTTGCGACTCTTATTCACAGTTTTTGTACTGTCTTTTTATCTTCGGGGAGTATTCCATCTTTCAAATAAAAAATGATACCTTGCATCTAGGAAGTTTTATCTTGTATCTATAGGATTTTCTCCCTTTTCGGCCAACCTATGGTTTTGGCAGTAGTTCTACAGGACTATTTTAAATAGCTCCATGTTTTTTGAACTTGCCAGTTTTGACAAGGCATCTGTGTGCTCATTTCCCTCTCTAGAAATTTGGATGAGTTTAAATTTGTCGACGCACTGAAATAATCTTATGGCTTTCGCGAGGTACAAAGACATTGTTTTATCCTTGGTTATGAACGTCCCGTTTATTTGGTTTACTACCAATTGTGAGTCGTTTTTATTTCAATTTTTCAAGTCTGCATTTCTTTTGTCCATTTGTAGGCCCGCCAATAGTGCTTCTTATTCAGCTACATTGTTGGTTGCTTTAAATGCAAACCTTAATGCGCATTTCAACTTGTGCCCTTCTGGTCTCGTCAAAGTTATGCATGCTCCAGAGCTAGTATCTCCTGGCGATCCATCCACAAACAATTTTCATATTTCATGTTCGGGCTCTTCCTCATGAATGGGAACATTTGACAATTCTACAATAAAGTCTGCTAACGACTGCTCTTTAATTGCGGGTCGTCATTTATAGCTTATCTCAAATTATCCTAATTCTACTTCCCATTTCATTAATCTTTCTAATGCATTAACCTTTTACAGTACTTGTTTGAGTTGAAATTTTGTTAATGTTTCAATGCTATAGCTCTAGAAATAGGGTCGCAGTTTTCGTGATGCTATAATTTTGGCAAAATTCTATTTTTCTATATTCGGATATCTTGTCTCTGCTTCTTGCAGGGCTTTACTTATATAATGGACCGATAATTGTTGTTTCTCTTCTTTTTTTTACTGGTACTAAGGCTGGACTAAACTTTCGAACCAAATCAGACTGAATCGAACCCGAAAGAAACTGAACCGAATCGATCGGTTCTTCATAAGTTAAATACTCGAACGGGTATTTGAATGTAGAACCAACTGGTTTGATTATGTTATCGATTCTAGACCCAGAACTGAAGAACCGAATAAGAATTGAATTTAAATAATTTTTTATATTGAATTAATTAAATTATTTTAATTGTTTCTAAACAAATTAGCAAATTAACTAATTTGGTGATTAATGTTCTAATTCCCAAGCCAAGTTCATGCCTAACTAGCCAAATCAAATCCAACTTCTAAATTCAATTTTTTGGCACAATCATTAATTTTATTCTTAGCCCAAGAACTATGCCTTTTTATGTTTTAATCATTCTCTTTCTAATTTCAAACTTTCATTTGGTAACCACTGAGTCATTGATCCCAAATCATTTAATAAATTGAAAACCTACATCTACATGCCCAAATTTTATTGGACAACTTGTTTTAGTATTAGTATCTACTTTTTGGTATTTGTATATATTGGTGAATTAATTTTATTGGACAACTTATTATTTATATTTTTAAATTGGACTACGTTAATTTATAAAAATTACAAATGAACACGTCATTAGTTGTATTTATATAGTATTGTTGTAAATATTAAAAAATTTAATTACGCTACGAAACCGAATCAAACCAAACTGAACGAAACCGAACCCGAACGGTTCCAAATTATATTTGGACTCGATGGTTCCATTTATTAAATACTCGAAAATCATGATTCAGTTTAGGAGAACCGAACCGAACCAAATCATGTTCAGGCCTAACTAGTACCGAGTTCATCGACACCTTGGATAACAGTAGCTTTATCCCATTTTCGGGTTTAGCTAATATAGGTGCTTTCCCATGTGGTCTTTTAGAGTCTAGAATGCCTGTTCTTGTTCGCTGCTTCATTTGATCTTCCTTCCTCCTTTCAGCACTTGGAATAAAGGGGAACATTTGTTTGTTACTCGAAATAAAAACCTGCTTATGGCGGAGATCCTTCCTGTGAGGCTTTACACATCTTTTAGTTAAGATGGAGACCGCATTTTTATAAGGGCCTGAATTTCGTCGAGATTCGCTTTAATACCTCGCTGATTGACTATATAATCGAGGAACTTTTTGTATTTTATTCCAAATGTGTATTTTAGCTGATTGAGTTTCATCGTGTATTTTCGTGACATGTTGAAAACCTTTTCTAAGTGTTTCAATTGGTCTCCAACTTGAGGCTTTTTACTAGTATGTTGTCGATGTATACTTCTATCGTTTTTTTTATTTAGTTCGTGAACATTTTTTCACTAGTCTTTGGTACGTAGCCCCCACATTTTTTAGCCCCTAATGACATTACTTTGTAGTAGTAAAGTCTCCGATCATTACGAATGCAGTATGTTCCTCGTTAGGCCAATATATATGAATTTAATTGTATCCTAAATACACATCCATGAAGTTTAATAGCTCATATCCCGCAATTGCATCCACTAGCTGATTATTTCTGGAGAGTGGGAAACTATCTTTAAGACAAGCTTTATTCAAGTCTGTAAAATCTTGTCAGGTTCGCCATTTTTCATTGCTCTTTGGTATTACGAACGGATTACGTACTCAAACAGGATAGTGAGCTTCTCGGATGAAGTCATTCTCTAATAGCTTATCCACTTCGCTTTTTAGTGCCTCGAACTTCTCGGATGAAGNCTTCGCTTTTTAGTGCCTCGAACTTCTCGGATGAAGTCATTCTCTAATAGCTTATCCACTTCGCAATTTGTTATGCGCACTCATGAATTTATTATGCTGTAGTCTATGTTGATTGTATCAGAATTTGCACTAACATTTCTGTTCATATTAGAAGCTTAGTTCAAAGGCTTTAGACTTTTTGGTAGTCGAGATCTTAAACTGTGTTTTAAATCAAGTGTTATGTTTATGCACATTCATGGCTAAATGGTGCTTCGGTGGCCAATTAATGTTTCACTTCAACCGAGCCTCGAAGGTCAACGCAAGTCACAGAAACAGGGGGCATACAATGTGGCCCATTTGTAGCTGACGTGAAGTGGACCACAATTATTTTTAAACATTGCTGCACGTACATAAGCAGTAGAAACAGAAAGAAAATAGATACTCACAGCAGGGGGGTGGGTGGGTTTTTTTTTCCAATATTTTACTTATATGGGGCCCACTTCCATGTGAGTGTTCTGGCAAATCCATTTTTGTACAAATGAAAAAGTTCATTATTTTAACACTTAATAGTTTGAAATTTGAAATTCGTCTAATCTTTTAAAATATCTCTATTAATTAGTGCCTCGAACTTCTCGGATGAAGCCATTCTCTAATAGCTTATCCACTTCGCAATTTGTTATGCGCACTCATGAATTTATTATGCTATAGTCTATGTTGATTGTATCAGAATTTGCACCAACATTTCTGCTCATATTAGAAGCTTAGTTCAAAGGCTTTAGACTTTTTGGTAGTCGAGATCTTAAATTGTGTTTTAAATCAAGTGTTATGTTTATGCACATTCATTGCTAAGGTGCTTCGGTGGTCAATTAATGTTTCACTTCAACCGAGCCTCGAAGGTCAACGCAAGTCACAGAAACATGGGGGCATACAATGTGGCCCTTTTGTAGCTGACGTGAAGTGGACCACAATTATTTTTAAACATTGCTGCACGTACATAAGCAGTAGAAACAGAAAGAAAATAGATACTCACAGGAGTGGGGTGGGTGGGTTTTTTTTTTCAATATTTTACTTATATGAGGCCCACTTCCATGTGAGTGTTCTGGCAAATCCATTTTTGTACAAATGAAAAAGTTCATTATTTTAACACTTAATAGTTTGAAATTTGAAATTCGTCTAATCTTTTAAAATATCTCTATTAATTAAATCCTTATAAATCCATGACTTAATGAGGGTACTTTGATTTTAAATGATTTTATTGAAATTCATTAAAATCTTATGGCCCATTTGATTTGTGTTCCAATTTTGAATTTTGAATTCATTTTCAGTTTTCTATTTTGAGTGTCTGTTTTAAAATTGCTAAAAATATATTTGGTTTGTCATTTTGAAAAGTTATTCCTCAAAATAAAAATAAAAAAACATGTTTAGTTTGAACTTTTGAAAAAATATTTTATGATATCTTATTCTATGAAATTTGATTATTCAGTAAAAATATAACAAATTTATGTTTGTTATAAAATTATAAAATAATTATTGATGATTGTGTAGTCTTATCATAATATATAGATAAGTATTATCTAGTCTAGAGAAGTATATTTCACTTCGATTGTAACGCTTATTTTGAACCCTAGAAATACAGGCTCTGGTTCTCAATAAAATATGCACTTGAATTTTGACTCTCTATTTTCTCTTATATTTATCTCTTGTTCATTTAGTTTTAAATCACGTTGTCAGTACGATCCTCTCAAAATCGTGAATTAGTTAGAATGTAATAATTTTTATAAGCATAATCATTTATCATGTATACCAAAACTAATTTGGTGAAATTTTTATTTTTATTTTAACATATGCATTATAATATTCTGCCTCTAGATTATGTGGCAATCAATTCACGAATCCAGTATTGTTTATTCGTAATCAATTCTGCCTCTTTAATGTGACAAATAACGATGCTTTGCAATCACACATCACGATCACGTTTGTACACATATTAATGGTTTAGAATTTTCTGCCTATACAAATTTTGCCTGTATAATCATTAATCATGCTACATGAACAGGTTCGATGACAAAATTTAAAATAGGGAGACACGTGACATTTTTATTTGACAATTAGAAAAATAGAAGAAGAAGAAGAAGAAGAAAAAAAAAGGCAGCCGGGATAGTATTGTCACCTGTCACGAAATCCTGTCAATTTCCCTTGTTTGAGTAGCTTTATTCATATAACAAAAAAGTTGCTTGGCTCGGGATTTAACCCCGGGCCAAGTAGCATAACTCATTCATATAATCATATAGATTCTACCGGTACAAATTTTCTGTCGCAATCAACTTGTTTCTGCTTTAAATTACGTTTAGTTTAATACACGCCACAATTGATTTCTGAAATAAACGTTATCAAGCTGTTGCTATTTTTTCTTCTGCTTTAATTCACACCATAATCTTTAATTGGTTTTTGCATGCCATAATTATCAAATAAATAAATAAATAATATTTCTTTTCTACTCAATTCACGTGAATAATTCAAGCCAATATTTTATGTGTGTTTATAGATTAATTAATATTAACATTATGGTATGCAATTGAATGTTTCATCATCGTTTTTTTTAAAGCCCAAATGCTGCTAAGAGGCCCATTTTATTTCAATTTTTTTTTTTTTTTTTTTAAATAATGTATTTTGGAATAATATTTTGATGGAAAATGTGTGGTTAAAGAATAAGAAAAAGTTTTGAGTTTGTGTATAATATTATTTTATTCAAGAATGTGTGGTTGAAAATAAGAGAGTTTTTGAAAATAATAGGGACCAAACAAGGGCTAATTATTAAATTCATTCTTAATTGTTGTTACTTTTGAAATAGCACAACATTATAATTGATATTTCGGAAAAATAATACTTACTCTTGAAAAGTGTGAATTATAACCCACATTCTTGAAGAATTAATAATAAAATACAAAGTGCTCTCAAAGTAGCACATGTCCCAAAAAATATATCATATATATAATTTATAAATTTGTATTTATCCTTGAAGGAAAATATACAACTAATGTTATGTGGACATTGTTTCTTATATGATTATATCATAGTTAATCATATTTTCGAGAATTAATTATGTCTTTTGTTTGATTGAATAGTGCGAACATCACTAAAGTTGATAGTTAATCATATTTTTCAAAATATTTATTTTGTCATGTTTATAAATTTAAGATGAATTGTCAAGATATATGTCTAATTGATAGTGCAACTATATATACTATTCTCCAAGATAAAAAAGTATTTTTTTGTACTTAATAGTAACATAAAATAATGTTAATACGGTATCAGGTACATTGAATATCATTGATGGCTATGAAAAAGATTGTATTATTTCATCAAATAATACAAAATTATGTATCGACGATGCACTTTATTGTAGTAAATTCAGAAGAAATTTACTTAATTTTAAATATATTTGCTGCAATGGATATCTCATTGAGACGATGAAAAAAAAATATATAGAATATCTCTACGTAACTTCTTCTGGCCAGAAGCAAATAAAAGAAAAACTCCGGACACTCCATTTTTACAGGAACTATACATTCATAAAAATAATTGAATCAAACATTATCACGAACTCGAAGTCCGTTGACCTTATAGTGAATCTATGTAATATGGACGAATTGTATTATTATTTCGAAAGCAACAATACCCTTTAAACATCTTAGACCTATCAGGGCATAGCTATAATAAAAATGTTGATATCTCAATGTTCCATGGTCCGATCATCAAGAAATTCAGATAGGACTTTCACAACTCGTTGTTCTTCAAATCCAATATTTCCTATCAAAACCAACTATTCATACGTGAGAAATAGCTACAGGAACAATAGCAAATTTTTAGGTACTATAAATATTGTTGAGTTTACATTTTTGAAAAATATGAGATTTTTCAACTATTCATGATTTTCTAAAGCTTTCAAATTCAAGTAAGTATACCCTTTTAAAGTCTTTCTATTTTCTATTAAATATTATATTTGTGGCACTATATTAAATTAGTAGTTCAATTATTGAATATATTATTATTTGACATAATCAGTTGGACTATCACTGGATCAATTATGACGCAAAAATATGAATTCAAATGAATATTTATTGAAGAACCAGAAGATTCTTTAATCCAATGAATTTATATATAGTGTGTGTTTAAACTATATTATTTTGAAATAATGTATTTTGGAATAGTAGATTAATGGAGAATGTGTGGTTAAAAAGAAATAAAAGTTATTGATGTGATGTAAAATATTATTTTATTGAAGAATGTGTGGTTGAAAATGAATAGAAGAATGAGAATGAAAAAAATAACGTGGCTCAAACAGGAGCATAATACTTGTTCTCTATGTTATAAATTGGTATTAATCATCATCAGCTAAAGTTTGAATATCTCAATATGTTATTTTGTTATGAGAAATAATTAGAATTGAAAATAAAAGTTGTCGATAATATTTTTATACATAATGAACTGCTTCGTATTATGAATAGTGAGGATAAAGAAATAGATTTATTGAAGTATATCGATTGAAGAAATGATTGGCCTAATAAATGAACTTAATCCTAGCAAATTGAATTTACTAAAGAAATCTAAAGTTTCTGGATCTATAAACCGAATATCTAAGTGTGTACACTTATACAAAATAAAATAGAAAAAATAAAGTCATAATATGTAAATACGACTCTTAGCATAATGAATTTCGCAAAGACTTGTATAAATAGATAAATTATACTGTGATGTATGCAATCACAAGCCTATATCTTGTTAGCCAACAATGTATAAAATTTGATATTACAGTCAACTTATCTTGTATGGTTTTAATATTATTCTTGAAGGATTTTATGCTTGAAGCATATAACTCAGGTGATGTTATCAGAAAGGGAGGGAATATGAGTTGTAAATTTTTTTTTTTTTTTTCCAGCGGATTCAAAAGAATAAGGTACACCTTTTCCTTTATTAGGATTTTTCACATATGGTTTTTCTAATAAGATTTTAACGAGACGTATTCTTTGTGTATTGATGTCAATAACCACATTTACCCTCAAAAAATACTTTTAGGCCCTGTTTAATTGCACTTCAATTTCATGGAATATGAAAATTAAATTTCATTTTTCACCTTTCTGCATGTTTGATTGTCCAAATTTTCTATGTAATTAGTTTTTTATCTTTCACTCACATGCTCACGTTATTTTGGTTTTTTGAGGAAAATATTTTCCTACCACTTTGGTGGGAAAAACTTAATCTTTTCTATACAATTTTTATTTTTAATTTTTAATTTTTTTTTTTTGACAATGGAAACAAAATCTATCTCCAATTGTAACAAATTTTATCTCTTCAATGGACAATTTTCATGAAAACAAAGCCAAACGAACACCAAAAGAACCAAAATTTCAATATTTTCTAGTTGGAAAATTATACCAATCAAACACAATTAATTAACAATTTCCAATAAAATAAGTTCTAGACAATTCAATTTCTTGAAATTTATTTTTTTAAATCCAAATTTCATTATTGCAATCAAATGAACCCTTCTATGTATAAGACTAATTAGAGAACAACAATGGATGTTTTTCAAATCATTATATTATTACAATAATCAAAAGTTGATTAATATCTTATGAAGATGATATAGCTTGAAACTATACGAGACATTACGAAACATACTTCATCGGAATTATGATAATAAAGAAATTAGCTTCCAAGGTATGAATAAATTAAAACAAGAATTTTCATTTATTGAAATTATGGGATCAACTGTACCCTTTTTCCCTTTGTTTAATTTTTTCCACTGAATTTTTATCAAACACGATTTTTAAAGAGGCAGTTGTTATGCAAATAATCATCAAATGAGGAGTGTTGTAAAATTATAAGATAATTATTGATGATTATATAATCTTATTATGATACATAGATAAGTCTTATCTAGTACAAAAGAGTTAATTTCACTTCAATTGTAACTCTTATTTTGAACTCTATAAATATGAGGCACTGGTTCTCAATAAAATACACACTTGAATTTTGACTCTCTATTTTCTCTTTTATATTTCTTTTTTATTCCCTTGATTTTATAACAATGTTAATATATTATCAAGTAATATATACATTTTAAAGTTGATGAATCTTATAATATTATTTTTTTGCTACAAAAGTAAAATAAAAAATAATAATAAATTGAATTCAAAATATAGAAAATAAAAGTTAAAAATTACTATCGTGAACTTAGAATATATATTTTTAAATATTTTTTTAGAATTTTATGTGAATAATCATTAGAGTTGAACTATTTTTATTTTTCATTTTTTATTATTTTTAGAAATTTTATATTTTACCTTTTTAGATTTTTTTTATTTTTTTTTTGAATTATAGATTTTTTGAAGTTTATTTTTTCAAATTTTATTTTTTTATTTATAAAATTTATATTTATATTTTTAAATTTTTTTATTTTCAATTTTTTATTTAAACACTTGTTATTCATGTTTTAAATTTTTTTTAATGAAAACACTTAAAATGTCAAAAATGTGTTTCGAGTTTTATGTTAAGTTTAACATTACTTTCGAAAATATATTTTTAGAAATACCAGACTAAACATGTTTTCAATATTTTGGAAAACTGAAAACGGCAAACCAAACGAACTCTTAGTTGGAGTCACCTAGATTTTAATTAGGTTCATTAAAATCTATTTTTAAAAAAATCTCATTGAATACTCCCCATTATTATAAGAGCTCGAATACATTCTGAAATGTGTGAAATTCAATAGCAAGAGTTAAGTAACATGTTGCCCATGTTTCTGTGGAGATTAAAATAAGAATTTTTAACAGATGTTGATAAAAGTTGATAAAATGTATAATTGAAAAGTTGTGGGTTCCATAAAATATGTTATTCAAATTAATTATTGAGTTAGACTTAAATTAAAATATAAATTTTAATAAGAATTTTGCATAGATGTCCTTATATTATCAATTGCAAACAAATTTGTCATTTTTTAAAAAGGTGCTCAAAAATGTCTTTTTTTTGGTACGAAATGTCCAAATTATCCTTGTAGATACCTTTTTGGGTATATTTATTGCTCATTAATACTAATTAATGACATGATTTGATATTTGACTTGTATAAGAAAAACATGTGAATATATATAATATAATGGATAATAGAATTTGTAACCAAAAAATAAATAATAAAATTATTTCATAATCATTGGCTATACAGAGGAGTAAAAGTCTCTCTCTCTAAAAAAAATATATATATAAAAAATAAAATAAAAACAAAACAAAACAAAACAAAAAAATAAAAAAAAACAAAAATATAAAAAAATAAAAAACAAAAACAAAAAAAAAACAAGTTGTTGACATCTTCTCCATTGTGAAAGTAATTTTGGATTCATCTTCTATTTTGAGATGTTAGCCTTTATAAATTATTTAATAATTTTATCATATAACTTACTAGTTTGGAATTGTTAAATACAACATGATCATGTTAATTTTTGAATTACTATTCATTCATTTGGATTTTTTTTGGCAATTTTTTTTTTTTTAATAAAAATAGCAATATCCTCCATATAATCTTGTTAGGGATTTCCTGTTTAATAAAGTATTGTGTAAATTCTTTGTGAATATTTTGTCATTTGGTAGTTGAGCATTTAAATACACACTTAATGTTATGAAGAATGTATTCCAATCAAACACATTAAATGCTTTCCGTCGGTGCTAACCGTAAATGTCGAAAATTCAAACAATTACAATGTCGAACTTGACACTTGTAAATGTCAAGAAAGACATTTGAATTGTCAGTCTCACTAATTTGCTACGGTTTGGTATAATTTATTCATAGGTGTCACTTGCATGATATTAAAGTCTGATATATGAATTGTTCCGAATGCTTATAATCGATATCTCAAAATTTTAAGTATAAGTAATAATTTAAGATTTATAGTGTCGCGTGGGGGAGAGTTGGGCACAATCGGGCCATATATTCGAACCTTGTTCCAACACCAAGATCGTAAAATTGAATGATGTTTAAGGCTTGAAGTTGTATTTTGTACATTACAATGATGATATTCGTTGTTTATGTTATATTGTCCTTTTTTTTATTATCGTTGCAACTTTTATTCGGGTACAAAAAATGTTTTACTTATACGATTGATCGGACACACGATATTATGATCGATCAACTTCATGGTTAAGTGATTGAGATGATTCGTTAGAAACATCATCCAAGCTGGGAGAAAGGAATTTAGTGATAGTATCGTTGATCATCTAACATATTTACAAATGATTCCTTACAAATGATATATGGATAGTTCGACTTGCTACACAATATAAATGTCTTTTCACACATGAACATGAACTAAACAAACATAAAAATAACTTGTTTGACGTACACGTCATGATATAACTTCAAAATAATAAAACAAATTATAAGTCCAAAAGCAACACATAGTCGTCCGAGTCAATGAAGTCCTATTGCATACTATTCTTCCATCTCTTCGAGCCACTCCTAGTGTAGGGAGTTCGAAATCCATCTGCAACTCCCATTAACATGAACAAATTCCAATGTTAGAGGATGATTTAACATATAATGGATTCATACGACACATAATGAAGCAATTCAAACACATTTTCATTTTATTATAACTGTCGAGAAATTCAGTAACCATCTGTCGAGAATGATTGATTTTCTCGACAGACGTTCCGTCTGTACTTTAAAGAAACTCCCTAGGTGCAAACATAAATCAGAATTTCTAATTCACAATGACCATAGAATGAACCACATTGCAACAAATTGAATCAACCATAGAATGAACCATATAATGACTTAGAGAATGAATCACGTTACCTAAGCTATGAATCAACAAATTGAACCACATTGCAATATACTGAATATATCAATTCACAAATTCAACATACATTGCTAAACCTACTATGAACATGTATATTCTAATAAATCATAACGGAAATGTATATTCTAATAAACCGCAAATTCAACTTACATCCAAGCACACCCTAAATCCCTTACAATAAGTTAATTCACGAGAAAATAAACCACAATGGACATGTATATTCTAATTTCGAGGCAAACCCGCGACCTATTAGAGATAAAAATACAACTTCCTAAAAAAAATTATATATTTTGGCCAAAACCCAATATTTCGAATAATATTTAAAAAATTTAAAAATCTTAAACCTTAGTTAATGAAACAATGGGAGATGAACATACCTTGTGTTAGAAATGAAAAGAAAATCGAGCCAATTTTTTGCCAAAGTTTCTTTTGGGAATACAAACTTCTTGCCCTCTATCAATTTTTATACATACTATGGAACGAAAAAATCAACCACTTGAGAAAGAAGTGGAAATGAGGAGTGATTACTACAGAGTGGGGTGTTTTATCGATCATAGAAAGCATGGTTTATTTTATCGATCATAGAAGGCATGGTTTAAGGTTTATTTTTAAGCAATGGAAGAGCAGGAGGATGTGAGGAAGAAAATGAGAAAATTCCTGCAATGGGGGTGGGTTGTGGGTTTAGTACATGGGGGTGGGGATGGGTTTGGTGTGATGTTTACAACTTTTTGATACAATTTTTTCAACTAGTCAAATAAAAAATTATTGAAGGATATGCAAGATATTTAAAATTTTTAGAAGGGCAAAAAGTTCAAAAGTAACATTTTTGTCAAAATTATTAAAATGTGATATTTTTATAAATGTCAATTCAAAAAGTGATATGTGGTGCAATTTCCTCATTTTTAATATGTATGAAACAGAAGCAATTATTTTCCACTTGAAAGTGGATAATATATTGATTTAGGCTAGAATCTCATATTTTACAGAGCGGTTTGTGAAATTTCAGTGATTTACAAGTCCAAGGAACAAAAGCAATGAATTGTTTGTACTACAATGTTCGACTTGATAGATGACATATCTGTATTTTATATATATATAAAAGTGCCTTTATAGACAAATTATACATGTAACTTTATTGGAAAAGAGGTTGACCTGTGGCTTGTGGATAATCCAAAAGCTCGAAAACAGAAAAGCGAATGAAAATTTATATTTTATTTTATTTTATCCTTTTTTAGTGGAGATTAAAATTGAATTTTTTAATAAATTTAAATTGATGTAATGTATGGTTAAAAAGTTATGGATCTCATAAAATATGTAACTAAAATTAATTCTTGACTTTTCCTTGAATTAAAATCTTGATTTTTATTTCCACCAAATAGAGACTGTTATATCTATTATGCACAAAAGTTGTAATGTTGAAGAAGGGGTAAATAGCGCAAAACATCCATACCTTTCAATGTCATTGTGCAAAACGTCTATATATTTCATTTTTTGGCATTTTTTTCCCTTACCTTCCACCTTTTATTGCGCAAAAGTTCATTTTCAACCATTTTTCCAATAAAATGACGATTTTACCATTCTATTCAAATGAAACAAAAAGAAATGAAATGAAA